>SNQJ01S0067381.1:0-10830 GCA_010110895.2 Picea sitchensis | reverse complement strand
GAGTTAATATAGACATGGTTTTCCTTCTAAAATGTCATTTATGTGTATCATTATGTTTTTCTTGCAATATAATGCATTATTTTTTTTAAAACTATATATATATATATATATATTTTAATTTTTTTATATACGGCGTTTCCCCCAGCGTTTCCCCCGACGTTTCCATTTTTTGAGGGCCTGTTTCGTATCGTACCGGTTTCGGAAACTTCATATCGTTTCCCCGTTTCGTGCAACTTAGCTTTCAAGGTATGGCTGCCATAAAATACACTATGGATCCATAATTATATTGACAAAAAGGTATAGACACTAAAGATACAATGTGCATCTATACTCCTATGACCTCAGGGATTTACCGGTCTTCGGGACCACTAGTGAGGTTGCGCAGTGCACAAAATTTCTGATTAGTCGAGTGCATGACAAGATTCTATGGATTGACCGAAGATATGTTATTCATGCGAATGACATCCACCAACTCACCAGATTATCCCTCAAGGGTGAGGATGTGTCCAAAGGATTTCAAGGCCCGAGCAAACACGAGAAGAGGAAGGGCGAAGTCATTCTGTACAAAAAATTACATACTTAGAGAGGAGGGAGAACAAGGAATATTGAACCAATTATCCCATAAATAGGTCAGACATCCTATTATTTCATTGCAATTAAGGTCATGTGTTCCTACTATAAGGGCGAATGCACCTTGGACTCTCTTTCAGTAGAAGACTTCTGTGCAAATGTAGTTGTGTTCAACTGGTGCAACTACCTATTAGAGGAACTTCTATTTGCTTGTGAGGAAGATCAGGAGAAAGGAATAAATTTTACATACAAATACCTATTAGTAGCCTTTGCAATGTGGAAATTGAGGCCACCCATGGGAAGACGGTTGGCGCAAGTGGAAAAAGGTCACCTTGCGAAAATGTTTGAATCGTGGCATGTAAGGTCAGATCAAGAGAACCTGGAATTCATCAATGAGGCCTTTTCAAAGTGGTACAATCAGTTAATTGATGCAAGTCAGTAGTGGCAGATACCACAAGAGTTGTTGAATCTCAACACCTAGAGCATCTCTTTTGGCCTGAACCCCCACAATACTCTTGTCTGGCCAAGGCACGCGAGGCACGAGGACTTCCACTCAAGGTTGATACCTTTCTACCTTAATGAGGAAGCATTTGACAAAGAAGTAATGTCATGGAGTGGCATCAACCGCAAACCACGCATGTATGGTATGCATTATCTCTTGCCACCAAAGCTCCTGAAGAAAAAGGGGAAGGAAGAAGGAGTGGGGCCGAGTTCCGACCCAGCAGAAAAGAAGCAGAAGGTCCAAATGTCGTCAGACTCAGAAGTAGAAGAGGATGAGGAACCTCTAGAGTGGAATAAGAGGACATTTCCTATGTTTCCACAACTCCCATAACATGCCATTCTATCAGGGAAGGATGTCAACGAAATACTAGCATTTGCATTCATAGGGGATGTCTCAAATAAGAAACCAGGAACAAGCGTTTTCCCTGTAAAGGTATTGAATCCATAGCCAATATCCTCAATCGTACATTGTACCAGATCATCCTCTCGAGTTGCCCAGACTGTGATCAACATCATAGATGATCCTGAGCCTGATGCCAGTGCATTCTCAACCATCATTATTGAGAAAGCCCTATCACCACCATAAACCCCATCACCACCACAAGATACCACTTTTCCCTCCCGATCCACATCCGCCGAGCCAATGCAGCTAGATATCCTCGACCCTTCTGAGATTGTAGAAGAACCCATTACCCTGACCACCGAATCCTTGAGCCATCCAGTCACTCCATCGATACCCATTTTGGTCACTCTTCCTTCAGCAAAAAACCAACAAAACGAAACTCCCTTAGTTACCCAAGAAGCACAAGTTCCAATAACCTGGAGTCCTTTTTCAACAGTCAGTATTGAGATTCTGATTCCCAGAAGCGAGACTCCAACAATTTCATTACATACAAAGATATGAACACGATCGGTTTAGACAAAACCCAAAACAACATCTGGACAGTGCACAACATCTCTGAAGGAACAACTGGAGCCAGTACTCTAGAATCCACAACAATGCGCAGAGTTGTTACAACTTTTCCTGGTGAAGACAAAGGTTCTTCCTCTACTTCCAACGACTCTAAAGACTAGACTTGCACATCAACTACAAGGTCCATCCCCAAGGGACAAAGAGGTGGACACACCCTCAAAACATTCGATGTCTAGTGGACTGCCACTACAAGTCCGATTACCCTTGGACACCACTACTTCATCTGGCGACCTCGCTTAATTGTCGATAGCACAACTAGTGGGCATAATCAGAGCCTCAACCAAGCAATTGGAGTAGAGGATCCAATAGGCCGAACGAGAAGCCAAATTCTGGAAGAAAGAATGACTCTTGGTGCAGACATGAAGAATGCATGACGAATACTTAAATATTTAGGCATAACATAAATTCGAGAAGGTGAAGGAAAAGTTAACATAGGCTTGGAAAATGATCAGAGAGACAACGCCTCAGCTGTTAGAATCCAACGCAACAAGTGAGCTTGAAGAGAAGATTGAATTAATTCAGGTATCTTGGTCCGAGCTGGTAGAATGAGTGGAAGATCTCGAAGTACAGTTGAGGGACAGTAAGCGAGAAGCTGAGCTACAACTCAGGAAGCTAGAAGAGCAACTGGAAAAAGTGGTTTTGGAAGGAAACAATGCAAGAGTAACCTTGCATAAAAGAACTGCAGAATGCAAAACCATTTTCAAAGAGGTTAGTGATTGGATGGGAATCATTTCGAGGTGCCAACAAACATGGGAAGACATGCGCTTCTAGATCCAATCACTCAATGAAGAAGCATCCAACACCTTGGATCCGCTGGAAAAATAAGAAAAATTTGACAAGATCCAACAAATGAACAATGATCTGAATGAACTGTTTGAAGCTCAAATAGTGACTAAGAAATAACTAAGAGAGTTTCAACCTATAGTCCATACAACTTATCTACAGATGCACCAAGTGGACACCATATCTGATTCATAATGGAACTCTCTAGTTGCATCCAAGCCAAAATAATGCATTACAGATGCCACCCAATAGTTTTTTGTTGAAGCTTCACTACTTGCCAGAAAGTGGCAGGACAAAGTGGAAAACTTCCAAGACGTTAGGAAAAGAGATGTAGAACTAGTACCTGAGTTGGGCCCTTCGTTTGAAGAAGCCAAAGAAGAAATCACTCAAGCATGAAGTGGAAGCAACTTAGAGACAAAAGATAAAGGTAAACAACAAGCCAACCTAGAGACCACAGAAGAGCCAAATAGTTGAATTGAGATGAGTCTAGGATTGTGGTCGGAGCATGTTGAGCCCTTCATTTTGATGAATATAAGTTGCACAAGTTATGTTGCAGCTTCATTTTTGTGAATAGAAGTTGTGCAAGTTGCTGAGGAGCTAGACAATGGAGTAAAGGAAGAAATAAAAAGTGGTTGGAAGGACAATGCAACATCAATTTTGAAGAAATAAGTTGCAACAAGATCAAGAAGAAGAGAGAAGTCTCGGGTTCTCAACCAACAAACCTAGATAGGATTATATATATGAGATCGATATGATTGTAATGAGGTTGTTAATGAAAGGATGGGGTTTTTGTTGTTGTTGTTGTTGTTGCTAGAGTCATTGTTGTTATCATTCCTGTTGTTAGCTTAGTTGAATCTTGAGATCTGGGTAAGAACCAGACTATCAATGTAATAGAGTTTTGTATTATTGTAGAGTTGGAAAGCGCAAGGGATTGAGATAACCTTGTCTCATAGTTGTTGGGGAGTATCCTCTAATTACTTGTATACGTGACTCAAGCTGTGAACTTGAGTATACTCTAATTACCCTTAGTGCAGTCGCCGAGTAAACTTAAGGATAAGGGCTTCAAGCTAAGTTTACCAGAAAAATGTTGTAGGGAGAATGAATCAATCCTCTCTGGAAACAACACAAAAATGTTAACAAAATATTTGTACTTATGAAAATCCCTCTGCAAGATCTCAATCTTGTGTAACAATTGGAAGTATCTACCACTGTCACCTGACTAGAGACTTCCCTCGTTTTAGTGATGGAATGAGATCCACCACAAGGGAAGCTTCCCTAATGACCTCAATGGATCAATTAGCAATATTAGTCGAGCCTAAAACCCCCTATGTTTGTCACCTAAAGGTTAGGTCTATGTGTAGGGGAGGAAATAAAGGTAATGAGGTAATTATTTTGCATGTACAAGATAATAAACAATTTGAAGCATAATATAGACAATTGGCAAGTTATAAAGCTAAAAAATGATCTCTTAGACACTAGATGATCAATAAACTCATTGGTTATTGCAAATTATAGAAGTAAAATAAATGTACAACAACAATTAACATTTTGCAACAACAACAAGAAACCATGCTAAAACATGTATCAATTTAGCATGAAAAACAAGCCTTCAACATGTACAATATTATTCAATTTCTAGATGTAAATTTTGAGTATCCTAAGCTACTTTTCCAAGTGTGTATGCAACAATTTAAAGCAAAAATTAGTGATTCTCGCAAAATTTTGTAATAGCAGCAAAAAATAAAATTTGTTTGCTAAAATTAGGGTTGGGGAAGTTAGTAGGATTGTTGAGGGAGATATAATACTAATTCTAATTGCAATTTTCACCACAAGAATAACTTTAGACTAGTGCCATTGTCTTTTAGGGATTGTGGACTCAAGCATGCAATACCTTGAAGATTGAACTAGATGAATAAGAAGAATGAGGTCTAAACCCTAAGGTTAAAACCCTATTGGGCCTTAGGATTAAACCTTCAAGAAAATGATCCCTAGGTGCAAACACTCTTGGGCCCTATGTTGAATCCTCAAAACTGACTCAATTTATCACATTTCTATCTTATACTTCCCTTTAAAAGCCTATATCTATGCCTCGTTTATATTCCATTTCACTCATTTTTTCCACAAAAACATAATTGGCTACACAAATTATGCATTGAAGACATTTATAGGTAATTTGTCCATTCTTATGTTTAATTGCATTCTTCTTAGTGCATAGTGATTTAATTAACTATTATTGTAATGAGTAGTTACAAAATATTTCTATTTTATAGCAACTCATAATACATTTTTGTAGCTTGTTTACTAAGATGAGTTTTTGCATCAAATTCGTTAATCCACAGGGACGTGGTCAGCCTTGGACTGAACCTTGACATCTGGAAGGCAAAAAAACGTTCAATGAAGCTCATCCACTTGTCAACATAGCCCATGGATTTTCCATCTTGGATCAGAAGCAAGGTCAAACTTACCAGTCAACGCATACATATGAAAAAATGCGCAAACCTAGACTTCATCAGAACAAAGAACGAAGAGGGAATGATATTGTATCAAAGAAATTCATGCATTCTTTCATGAATTTCTCTAATACTTGGATGATCAAGATAAATCCATACATCCATGAAATATCCAGATTCGATTTGGTAATCTGCGCATATGTAATATGATAAAAAATTGTTTTAGAGATCCGTATAGTTTGGATATCAACGATCATGTTTCTATTGTATAAAAATGAGTGATTAGATCCTCAGAAAAACAATCATCACTACCTCGAGGAGGAGCACATGATTCATTTTCTTAAGCATGATTGGTATTGTGTTTTCATACATGTAGTTGTGTGATTTCTCAATTTTTTCATTTCCTTTCTGCAACCTATTTCATTTATGCTTACTGTTTGTCCTAAGGTCTGCACCTGACTGCTAAAGGGAAAATCTAGGCCACCTATCAGTTTGGAATGATTATTCCTTAATACATTGGTTTTGTTGGTAAGTTTAAGGACAAGTTTTCAAAGATGGTGCTCTGGCAAGGCAGAACACACAATGTAAAAGTAGGTTCTCCTTTGCTAATGGCATGGGTATTAAATGACAATGGAGGGTATGAAAAGACACACACAAAAAACAACAACAAGCAATGCAATGAACCACTTGCTGCGCGGAAACTAAAACTTAATATGATATCTCAAGACCTAGATAAATATCTAGATGCAAATCATTCAACAGGTTGCAAAATAGTGGATCTTTCACTGAACAATAGTTGTATAACAGGTTGCATAACCAACAAAAGATAAACTAAAACAATAGCTGAAAGAATAAGGAAATGTACATTGCACACATCACGAAATCTGCATTCAAGATAAGAATCAACACATAAAGATTTAAGTAAGAAACATAGTTGTCATCAACATATATTCACTAGGTAGAAAAATTTACAGTTAACTAAGTAGGTCCAATCCTTTTGTTGCTTCTACTTTCCTTCCGAAAACTCCCAACCCCTAAAACATTCAAAGACTCCCTATTTAACATAGTTGCAGAGGTTCTCTACCTTACGGGACTGAGACCTAATTTTAGGTAACTATTTGTAGAACATACTCATTAATCTAACTGATATTGCATGGAGTACAACGTGTGAACTTCACACTGGACTTAATAAAAAAGAGTGGTTCTTATCACACACAAAATACCACTTATTAATTCAACCTAAGGAATTATGGAATTGAACAACCGAAACTGCTACTGTCTCTGAGACTGAATTGATGCATGTGTTGAAGTAACTGAATTGGAAAAAATAGGACTCGGAGTGACATAACAGAGCTTTGTATCGAGCTTCGACATGCTCAGGAATTGTTTGAGATCTCTGGAGGTGACCAACCACATAGGAAAATCTTCACCTTATCTGTTGCTTTACTGAACTTTCGATAGATAAAAAACCTTGTGTTGGCCCTGCTAACCACCACATGTATTGTTTAGATAATTGTATTATTGTCAGTCAAGCGGACATGGAGAAGACATAACTGGTCGTGAACTAGAGTGCGTGAAGGTGATCATCCAACAGGAGAACAGTATGAGTGGAGGCGAATGACGTGGTGACCTGACATCATCTAAGCATGTGATTTCGGGTGTTGTCGAGGGTGGTTTGGGTCCACACCGCCTTTGGGCCCGAAATCCCCTACAAGTTTCCATGTAGCTCCCCCGCGATACCATGGTTTAAATTTCGGCCCGCTCAAGGGTTTTAACAGCAAAGCATGTTGCGACACTGAAATGAACCATGGCCATTGATATGGTTGTGATCTGTGATCTGGGCGAAATATTGATAGGTGGCATGTGGTGAGAGGAAGACTAGACACAGAGAGGTGGACGGTATCAGACGGTTGAAGACAGGTGTAATGTAATGAAAGACGAGAGAGATACGCGAGAGGTGACATGAGTGTGAGTGGAGGACAAGTGTCGAGTGGTGAGAGGAGCGAAAGTAGTGAGTGGAGGTGAGTGGAGGACATATGGTGCGCGGTGAGGGGGGTGGTATTGAGAGGCAATCCGACAGGATTCCAGAGGGGGGTGTAGGTGGTAAGTAGTTTGGGGAGGGAGGGTCTGAAATGCAATGAGGACCGTTGATTTGGAGGAGAAGGCTACCGTCGATGGTGATTAGCACTGGAGTTAGGTGCTCCATGACAAAACATCTTTTCTTCATGTCTTTGAAATCCCGATCACATGGGAACCGTCAATCTAGCTTGAAGGTTGAATCCTCACCATTGAAAGTCAATCCTCTGAAGTGTTGTATATCCGAAGTGGGAGATATGTCGTTGCATGTGCTCGTTGATGGACGATCCATATTTACTTTGGGACTTCGAGTGTTCATGCTTCGGGAGTCTATGAAGGTTGTGCTTGGAAATATCTGAGAGTAGTACGGACCCAGTTGACGTGGCAAGCTCTCCGGACTTCTATCTGGTCTTTAATCCTTGCGCGACTTCGACGCTTTGATTGCACGAAAACTGTCGATATGGGTGGCCTACTGGATCTCCACTGTTGCAATTGTCAACTTGTTGTTTGCATGTATTTTGCGTCTGACATGGTTTTCTCTGATTGGCTGCTAGCTTCTGCAGAAGCTTACTGAGCTTTTAATGGATTTGTCGAACATGTATATCTCCTACGCACACACAAAATACTCAGTGGGCTTACTCAGTGCTTTGTTAGTGGAAAATATGATGACGAGTCTTCGAAAGTCAGACCAGAATATGTGATCCTTTTCAAGAAAGAAAACAGGCGGTGCAAATAAGAAATGACAAACAGAGGTCATGAAGAATAAAAAATGGGGAATAGGCTAAGCAAGCAACGATAAAGCTCAACATTGATGGATGGATAGGGTGAAAGATAGAAGAGCGCAGGGGTGCAGACCTAGGTGACAACACTTACATAGAAGTAAATAGTATAGACCATCAATTGAATAATCGAGTGTTGTGATCAGGAGGAACTCTCATGGTGTTAAGTGATTGAGGGAATTTTCTAACAGTCCAGTAAATTGGTGGTTTTAAATATTAGAATTATTTATGTGTTCTTATCCCTCTGTTTTGACATTCTTAAGCATTGATCTGTTCTTTCTGCAGTTGAACAAAACTTCGTTTTTTCAGCTAATGCAGTGAATTTTTTTTCCTTATGCATGATTAGACATATTAGAACTAGTACATGTATATATTTTTCATTGCATTTGATCAGTTTGTGATCCCGAGGTCAATAATTTAATGTAAGAGAGTTCAACTAATTGGACTGACTGACATTTTTCGAGCCGTTTTCATGGAAATGCAAAGAGGCATTTACTTTTTCTTTCTTTTAAATGCATGTAGGAATGAATGAATGGGAAGAGAGACGAGAATACAATAGGTAAGAACCCACACATTCGGTATAAGTAGGGTTGTAGCAAGTCTCTCTTCAACCATTTAAAATCATGATAAGTAGAATGCATGAATAGGCGCAGAGATAATATAAGTGGATTTACTAGTGGTAGAAGTAAACCAAACACCACTTCACCCACTCCATCATGTGGTACTGTAAGAGCCACACCATCAACTAACCTTTCTGCAATTAGAACTACGAGAGGAGGAAGAACATAAAGGATTGTGACTGCACAAACAAAAGGAAAAGGAAAAGGAAAAGTTGGAGAAGGCAGTTCTAAAATAGTAAAAGCTCCATCAACCTCACAACAAGTTGTCATACTTCTAGCCAAAACTCAAGAAGAAGAACTACTTAGTGTTTAGCCTAAAATTGTGTTTCTAGAAAACCCCATTGAAGAACCAAAATTCTCTGCTCCATCAGAAGACTCTATGCATCTTGGAGAAGACAATATGTATGGAATAATATTTGGTGATCGAGAAGACGAAAGAGGACCTAGAGGTGGAGAGGAAGAATGACAAGAGAGGCAAGAGGAAACTTGTACATCAACTCTTCATAATGAATTTGGATTTCCAATCTTATATCCAACAATTGTAGCCTAAATGAGGAACATACCACCTTCGACATTGCCCAACTTTCACAGTATGATAACCGAAGACCCAAAAAAAATTCTTTTTGAAATTGATGTGTTATGTCGCAGCTATGATTGTTCTTCTTATGCTAAAAAATTGAAGTTATTTCTAGCCACACTTAAGGATGTTGCATTATGATGGTTTATGGGTCTGAGAACAAATGCAATAAAAACATGGGACGAGATGAGAAAAACATTCCTTGAAAAATGTAATGATTATTGTACCAACCAAGGAGTGAGAGAAGAAATGTTTAAAATTACACAAAAAGAAGAAGAGAGCCTTGGAGATTATATATAAATATTTCATTATATTGTTAAAAGAGCAAAGCAAAACCATTTAGATTTGGATACTCTAAAAGTCATTTTACTTAGGGGAATTAGAGATGGATGGATTGATGTATTTAATTTAATGGGTAAAGGAGATATTTCTCACCTAACCTATCCGGAAATTTGTAACTTATGTAAGAGACCTAGGGATTCTATCTCTAGGGTCAACAAATCAGCTACCGGTGGGGTAAGTAGAGTAGAGATTAGCAATTTATTGGACAATTTTAAAATAGACATTCTCAATACTCTTGGCTCTCAATTAGATACATTGAAAATTAGGCAAAGGAAAGAGGTGGAGGATGCATCATTAACTATTTATTGTCCAAAATGTAGAAAAAGGCACCCTTTAAAAGAATGTCCTTTAGATAACATTGATCTTTATGGAATATGTGCAGATAATCATGCTACAACAAATTTTCCATCTCTACCAAAACTCAAATCAACCTACCAAGGGAATCAATGGACTACATAGAATTTATGTTTTGCTGCACCGAAAAGGCCTTAGGATCCAAGGAATTCATGTATATCTCAAGACCCCTCTCAACGATTTAATCCTCTCCTCAAGAAATGCACCTGTTGACCACCTCTCCAAAATCGGTGGTCAACTCCATGTGCCATGAATAAATGCATCATTAGATGCAAATTTGTCGAAGAAATTTGGTTCTATAGGGCATTGTTTGTCCCCAACAATTATTTTTGTAACTGGAATTTATGCACCCCTGCGTGGGTTAATAATGTAATAGGTCTGCATGAGTCATGTCTCGGTCAGTTACCTTGGGATCAGTTCAATGGGAGAGTTCCTTTCACCGAGGGTTTTTTATCCTCGGGTTATCAATTCGTCTTTTCAGCCTTATTGATTTCCCTTGAGTTTTTCCCTCACACTTGCAATAATTCCTCCAAAGCTGTGAACGACATTTTAGTGGGCTTATATTTTGGTAACTATTGTAGGGAATCATTGTAAATGACCATGCAAGACATCTTTTAAAGTTTCACAGAATTCCATCGAGTCTAGATTAGTTTTTTTTAATTAATTAATTTTTAATTAAATTTCCCTAAGTTTGGAGGTTTAATTATTTAATTAATTAATTATTTTGAGCAAAAATTGTAAAAACTAGGTCCTTGGATTTTTGATAGGGGTATTTGTGCTCAAAATAAATGGAATAGCACCCCCC
>SNQJ01S0067379.1:72657-108115 GCA_010110895.2 Picea sitchensis | reverse complement strand
CAGCGACATTCTGGTTTCCTGGTTATGCCTTTGTGTTTGAGACTTCTTGGTTTATAACAAACAGTTCTCCTTTCTTCTATCTTTGTTTCATCTTGCGCCGGAGTGTTCACAGTGAAGGATTCACGTGGATTGTTGCAGTTATGTTATGATAAAGGATTTGTCGTGGCATTTTTGTACTCTCTGGTTTTCTGTGTTTGAACATTAAGGGACTTTGTGTTTGAATGCTGTCTTCTTTAGTCTGTGATGAACCTGATGTTTATTGTAGACCGCTGCACTTCTCTTGCATAAGTCTTCCACTTGCTCTCCTTTTTACTACGACTCACTGTTTGGAGTTTATCAAGACCTCACTCGTCCATGCATGCCTGGTATGGTTTCTAAGTTGAGATTGTGTCGTTTTGAGTTTCCCTCCATTTGATCACCCTTTAAACAAATCGTGACAATAATCTGATGGGCGTCGGGCTCTGCTCCTGCTAGCAATCCAGGGGTGACTTCCGATAGCCAACAGGTTCGACAAGCATAAGGGTAATGAAGAGAATTTTGAAGTAGGAGACTTAGTCCTGAAATGGGATAGAGAAAATGAACCTAAGGGAAAACATTTGAATCTATGGCTCAGAACTTTCCAGGTATCTGAAAAAATTGGGGTAGGCACGTATCGGTTGCAAAATATGAGGGGGGGACCCGACACCCTCCCAATGAATGGCCAAGCCCTAAAACAACATTTTTGTTAAAAAAGAAAGTAAATAAATAAATATATATATATATATATATATATATATGTACTCTATATATATATATATATATATAGAGGTGGTTCTTCATGTTCTTTTAGAATACATTTAGATTAGGATAAATGTGTAGGTTAGGGTAGACTGGTTGCAGATTCCTTTTTATTTCCACCTTTTATGTTTCTTGGTATTTTCTTGTAATAAAGTTGTGTTAAAGTAAAATATTGGTTGACTATGTCATCACGGTGTGAAAACTCTTCTCCTAACTTACGCTTACGTGCAACATAAGAGATGTACATTTAGATTAGGATAAATGTGTAGGTTAGGGTAGACTGGTTGCAGATTCCTTTTTATTTCCACCTTTTATGTTTCTTGGTATTTTCTTGTAATAAAGTTGTGTTCCGTAAAATATTGGTTGACCTTAATAAATACGGTGTAGAAAACTCTTCTACTAACTTACGCTTATGTGCAACATAAGAAACGTTGGGAAATTACAAATTTCCTTAAGGAGATCTATATCTTGTCTTTGCAAAACAAACAACCTTGCTAAGTGATGAAGTGTCTACCTAGTGGTCTGATAAATCCCAAAGGGAAAGATGGAAAAAGTTGGAAAGGATCACATGTACCTCTAGACAGAGCTAGGAAGAATTTCACATTAACTATTTCATCTTGCAGATAACAAACGTCCTCCTCTCCAACTCGCTCAGGGAATATCTGCCAGAAATAAACCAATTATATTAAATGAGTGAAAATTTTGAGAGGGTATGCAGATAAATCTGTCGGGGCTATGGACTCCCATTGGTGGCGGAGAAAGGTCTATGACGTTGCGATGACTCTGTCAGGGCTATGGATGCTCGCTAGCAGTGAAGCAACACCATAGCCATGGAATAATGCTAACTAAAATGGCATCGAGATAGTGAATTCCTTACCTATCTCTTGTCGAAGAGGGACATGGGTCATAGTCAAAAGGAACGAAGGTGGGATAAGGTCTTAACTCCATATGTGGATCCAGATTCATGAAACCAATTACACGCATGGATAGGAAATCCTCTAATAAAATAGAAGCCATTTAGTTTCTCAATCATCTTCTACAAAAGCTAAGCCCGAGGGAAGGAGCAGATATTCTACTTTCACCCAGAGAATCACCATTTCTTGAGCACTCAACACACCCTAAAAGATTTTATGAAAAAATTTCTATTTTGGGTACCACTTGTTTTATTTTGTCCTGCCTTCTGAATTGAGTTAGTGGTGTAGCGATCGTTAAGTTTGTTTCCATGTCTTATCATTGATCAATATTGGATTTATTTGGGCCTGTCATAATGAAACCTATGAAACCTTTTTATCTAAAAAAGAACTTGACATTTTAACTAAATATCCGCAGCTAAAATTGTGACCCATGTGCATGTGTTCAGCATCGAAAAAATATGATCAAGTAAAATGACCACATAGTAACAACACTGATCGCCAATGTATCATCGGCATCGGTAAAAAACAGAATAGATTTGTGTTGGTTTTTCTCAAACAAGATTAAGGAAATGGTTGATTTCCCATTGGCATCGACGAAATATGAGAGGGATAAACATTGACATGGGCCATGATGAACCTACGATAGTCGACTACTGATGCTTTTTTTGGGGGTCGGTGAAATCTCAAATATTTAAATCATGGAAAAATTTTGCATTGACATATCATCGATCACCGATCCCCGATCCCCAATGCATTTTTGGCATCGGCAAGTTTCGAGGGGGGTAATCTGGGAACACTTGTTTAAAATTATCGTCATTCATCGATCCTTGATACTTTTTTGGCATTGGCAGGGTAGGACCTGTTTGTTAAAACGCTTATCTAATGAAAATCCATGATTCTGAATAACACTCTTAAACGAAGATGCCAATCTCAAATGCTACATGTCTTTGTCGCATAGGCATTTCATATAGCCTAGTTTCATCCCAAGTCATATTAGTTTTCCTCGTGTCCTAATCACACTTCTAGGTCATCATTTCCACATCAGTGCCATATGAAAAGATGGATCGGCGTCGGAGTTTTTTCCAAGAGATATCAATGAACATTGTCTAAAGAAAAGGGATGACTCCTGATCCACCCATTAAATTAGCTCAATGATAGGGCGTTTTCAGCATAAAATAAGATAAGATTATGCCATTTAATAGGCCATTTAATGTTTCACTCCGCATACGTTTCTACCCTGTGTACCAATCGAACAACGGGAATTTGAAATCGTCGATGAACCACATTATAGCACGTGCATGCGCCTCCAACCTATGACTACATTTCATATAAAGCATGATGTGGATCTCACGACATATTTTGTAGAACCGCACTTACACCCCGAATTGAAGCACTGATGCAATAAGGTAAGTATTCTCTCCATTTAAAATCACTAAGACAGATTCGAACACCTACATTCTACACACAAGTTTCTCCTTTACAGAGTAGTCAAAGAAGCGAAGAGAGTGTCTCAAGAGTGCACTTGATTCTCAAAATTTCAAAACCAAGTTAAGCTAGTGCGAAGAAGAGTTATGTGTTAATTTTATCATTTCGGTAGACACATTTTATACATATCAGTATTCTCTCTGCAACACGATGTCTAACTCTTCTCTCTTTGCATACAAAATGCCTCCAAGGAAGCCAATGACTAGACGCTCGCCAAGGCCACCAAAATTGAATAAACTAGAAGTCGGTGAAGGGTCCTCTCCCAGCGTTGCAAGGCAGTTGGAATTTTCCCCCAGAGTAGAACTAGTCATCAAAACATCGACTAAGAAGGCATTTACTCAGCCCATTTCTTTTGGCGATACATAAGTAAGCATTGGATCAAATATAATGCTCCCACAATGGGGAGATTTGTTCAACATAATTAACCAAAAATATTACCCAAAGTTTATTCCCCACAGTGACCCGGATGTAAGGGCGCTCAATGACCAGATTTTTATGAATATATGGTGGTCATGCCTGCACATGGTATCCTATCGAACCCCATTCTTTGCCTACATTGAGACTATGGGTTGGATAATCGATCATATAGATGCACAGAAGTGCTTAGTCAATGATGAGAATGGAAGATGTGTCGGTGTTTTTCTCCCGAAAGAGGTCCAGAAATATTACAAGATTAGGGACCCGAAGGAGCAGTTAAAAACAGATTTCATGGTGAATTTCTATGAATTCCATGACACCATCCTATTAATGGCCTCCTAGTGGAAGGAAGACAAGAAATTTACAAACCGAAGCAACGGCTCGTATGGGATAGAAAATCTAAACGAGCCATACATCTACTTAATGGCTCTAATTTGTCGATTATACGGGGAGAAATATTGCGCTAAGTTATCGGAAGCATGGATGCCCTTGGAAAACACCATGGCATTTTATGGGAGTAGCTTCAACTGGGGATAAATCATCTCTAAACAATTGAGCACCAGCATATTGCATGCTCAGACACCAAAGGAGGGAGAAGCACTCACTTTTCACATGGCTTCATGTCTGCTAGACATGATCTGCGCAAGGAATGTCTTCGTCGACAGGAATCTGACTTGGCACATTGTTGAGCTACCTATACATGTATACTTCAACATCCGGTGGGAAAAAAGATACAAGAAATTTATGGTCTCATATGTGATGAATTCGTAGCTCGGGCTTACTTTATTATTTTCAAAAAGGAATTCCCAAGACTGTCTATAGTGGCCAAGAAAATGATTTCAAAAGTAGGCCACTGGTGCCTAGAGGAAACCACGACTTATATCAACTTATTTGGGGCCACCGTCACACCACATTTACTCCCTACTCATGTCCCAAACTGGTTCTTTGTAGGAGAAATATGTTACCATACCATCTTGCAAGGATATAATGCCACTTTAGTTAAGGACAAGAAATGAGTGTTCATACCCTATGGTTTCCATGTATGGTTTTGCATAGTAAAGGATATTGCACAAGATAAACCTAATGGTTTGAGCCAACTGGAATACAGGTTCCCGACAGGACGATTTCACAAGTATGAACCTAAAGGCCTAGTTCTCCAACATGCATCACAAATCTCTTCATGTTGGCCATACACACATGACAAGTTTGAAGATGACATCTTTACAGGATGTGCTCAGGAATGGGAGGAGTACTACAGAGAAAAGATAACCCAAACATGACTAGGTCCAAAGATATGATTATGGATGAGCAAGTTGAAATGATATAACAGATGGCTCAAGAAGCTCTCAAGGTTAGATAAGAAAATAGAGCAGTAGAAGCCACAAAGGCACAAAGGAGGGGAATGTTGTTATTATAAGAAGCCCAAAGAGTCATCTAGTAGCTAGAGAATAATCCTCAACTATTAGAAACTATGAGGATCACCCTGATCGACCCAAGCAACATCAGAGAGGAGATAAATGGCTCAGAGTCAACCCCACTGGAGGAAACCTCTGGTCTGGAAAATCCCTAAGCTCCATCACCACAGGCTAGATCGTCGGTAACCATTCCAAACTAGCATGAGATTCCAAGAACACAAGGTGAAATAGGTGTGCTTAATACCCTTTTTGTTCTAATTACTATCTATGATAATGAAGAGAGTTTGGAGGTCTCGCTTATATATTTGATACCAATTATAAAGGAGAAAGAACCCAGGGGAGCATATGCTCCAACCCCTGATGCATCAATTCCAAACACTCTATAAGGCACCAAGATTACCTTAGACACTGAACTTCTCGACCTATCAGGGACCCTTAAAGACAACTCCAGGGATGAGCTAGGTTCAGGTGGAAAAAAAGAGGAATTGCAACAACTAGAGATCAACACCTCAACAGTCAATCACCAAGTAAGTATTGAGCCTGACACTGTCTCTTCAATTTTGGTCGATACCTCACCATCCGATGAACACCAAACGGAGGTCGATCCATTGGAACATATGGAATTTTCCTCTATCAAAGAAGTACAAGAGCCGGTCCTAGAGAAAATATATACGAAAGGAAGCTTGGGAAACACTCTGACCTAGGGAGACCAACAAATACTTGAGCCCATTGATGAGGTTTTTGATATATAGGAGATTGCCTCCAATAGGAAGAGGAAATCCAATATGAGAAGGATCACCAAGAAAATAAGGCTCATGTTGGATAGCTTGATTCTCATCACCACGAAAGAGAAGTTGCTCAGCACAGAAAATGCGAAGACATCTGAGCTAATCAGTGCAGGGATGGATATCACTAATGCTATGCTGGATTGAGCAAAGTGAGATAAAAAAAATGGCAACCGTAAAGAAGGAGCTAAACCATCTGTGCCATCTGGCAAAATATTACCAAGACTCAACGGAGGCCACAATTTTTTTGAAGAGCGAGTTCTTATATGCATATGCAAATTTCATGAGAGAAATACATCTCTTCACTACATGTGTAGCTAATTATCAAGAAGATACCCTTATAGCACTGGCAACTTGTAAAGACATGGAGAGATGGTATGAAAAGGCATACCAAGTTGTAGAATGAATCGACTATATCATCTCAGTACATAAGGGTCGGTACATAAAGCAGCATGGAATTTGAGTGTTGATGGATAGCAGCATCTCCTGGATCAGGGAGACAGCCAAATACTGGGTAAGTATGGCCCATGAATCTCATCAAGATATACAGAAGAGGTGGGTCAATTGAGAAATAAGCTAGGAAAAGATCAATCGGGAGACGAAAGACATTGACCTTCTAGAGTTCAACTCTTGAAGACTTTGTCTACTTGCATGAGATAGTCAAATGACATGTAGAATAGGACTCAGTGTGGGAAGTGGAGATCGTGCAGGTGGCAAGCATGACACCGGGTCAAATACAGAAGTTTATGGAACATTCGATCAAGGCTCATGTAGTTCTATAGAATTTAACTGCCAAATTCATTAAATATAGAGAAAGGGAAATAGAAGTGAAGGAAACCCTTTCAGCCCTGATGGACCAGCACAGATTCCCATATGATAACACATGCGAGGACATCTTCGTCAAGTGGTCAGAATACAAGAAGATTCATCCACTCTAGTAGAACAACTAGATGATCTCAAGAGAACAAAGAGATCAAGCGCCACCTGTCACTCTTTTGTTTTACTTAACAAAAAATTTTAGTAGGTATTTTAAGTTAGTGATTCTTTATAAATAGGAGCGATCGACCTTTTGGGAAGGGTCAATGGTTTTGAGGAAAATACCCTCTTTTGAGAATTGTAAAGAATTATTTCTGAGCAACTTTAATTAAGAAGTTCTTTTTAGAACCAGAGACAAAATTTTGTTTTTTTTCATCAAAGGTGTTATGTGATTGGATTTAGGAGGAACTACTTCCAACTTTTATTTCAGTAGTTGATGTTGTAACGAGTAAGAGTTTCTGAATCTATTGATAAGCTATATTTTTCAATATTTTAACAGTTCTTTTGTTCTTAATGATGAAAATCAAATCATTGTGTTAATGTGTGATTGATGATATATCTAAGGAAACTATTTTCCTTGCACTCATCTTATTGCAAGCATATTTTCTTTCAATAATTGTATCTCAATCATTTTTGAAATACCATCAAGTTAATGTATTATTACTAGACTTGTAATAGGTGTGAATATCATTGTCTGCATACTAAAGAATGAAGGTTATCCCAGGATCAGCCTTCTTTAGTAGTTAAGAATCCCTTCTATCAGTCTGTTTATACCATCACACCTTACTTTATAAGACTCATCTAATAAAATAAAATACAAAAGAGAATCTTTAATCTGAAGGAGGAACTTTCACAGAAAGATATCTTATCAATCACTAAGTAAATTCCATCGATAAATTGGCTAGATCGAAATATATGGAGAACCATTCCACCCATAAAACGTTGCAGAGTCTAATTGGGCCTCTAAGGAGAGTTTGGTTCCTATTTTTGAGTTAAATTGATCTCGGACCCATCAACAGAATTGGTGCTAGAAGGAGGTCCTAAATGAATTGATGGCTAAAAACATTTCTGATAATATATTTTGCATAGCCTACAGATTCAAAACATCCCACATGCATGGCTAGTCAGTCTCAAGAAAACCCACATACAGAGAGTACTCATGAGACGAGTAACTCACTCCAACATGGGGAAGTAGAACACCTATTCTTTGAAATACCTTACGCTCTTCCTCACGAGGAATTTAACTAGTTCAAAAGAATCACAAGAGCTTACACTCAGAAAGTTGGATTGTTACCCTTAGCCCCATTAATTCCTCATAGAAAATAAGTAAGCAGACCATTTGATGACACCCCTGACTAGGTTTTTGTTCACACAGTAGAATACTTGATATATTTTTCCCTCACTGAGATCCCCTTAATCCGATCCCCAAAACACCAGCTGGTAACTAATCTAAGCCTGGCGATTTCTAATTTGACGAGGAAGGGTTTAACTCAGATCGCTCGGCTTCATAATCGAACGACATGGAGGATAATAACGATAATAATGAAGAAAGAGGAAATCCACCTCAAAATAATCAACCTTGGTTGGCCAGAGATTCTTTGGAAATCCCAAGATGGGTACATAACCTCCCCCGGCATCCAGAAAAATTACTTCCCAAATTCGACCCTGAAACCTTTGGATTACATGAAAACTATATTAAAAAATTCATACTATCTATAAGATTGATGAACGTTCAACATGAGGACGTAGTGTGTAGGATTTTTCCCTATACCTTTGACAATTCATCCTCGACTTGGTAGTTCAACTTGCCTATGGGATCGATAACTAGTTGGATGAATTTTCAAAAGGATTTCTTTGAAAAAATTGTAGAAGAAACCACCACAGGAGATTTAATGGCTGAACTATTCTCCGCCACCATGAGTCCAAAGGAGAAGTTTAAAGACTTAAATCAATGTTTTACCACTATCCTAAACAAATTTCAACCCGAAGATAAACCTACTCAGGAGTTGCAAATCGATGTATATGTTAATGCTCTCCCTACTTCCATTTCCATGTTTGTGAAAAGGGTTTCCAAACATACTCTAGATGAAAATTTTGAGAAAGCCAAAACAAATGAAGGGATGAAAATAGGGGCAAGTCTCACTACTTAAAAAGGAATTTCAACCCCCACCTAGGAGAGGAATTTTGTTGACTAGAACCTCGGGAAAACAAACAGAACAAGGTCCTGAAAAGGGAGGTGGGTACATAGAGGACCTACAGTGAATGATAAAGAAACTTTCGAATGAAATCATAGATGTGAAAATAAGTGTCGAGGAAGGAAACCAAGGTCAAAGGCCTTATAAACCCTTTTTTTAAATAAACCCACCTTTCAAAGCGATGGAACCTCCCCCAACCAACTTAAACATCGACTTGGGTAATGTAGCATCTGACTCTTTTTTTACTTACCATCAAGAGAAACATTCTAAAAGAGACTGTCCCCAATGGGTGCATGCTATGAATTTAATGGCCAATCAGTTCCTAGATGAATTCTCTCTTACCAAACAATCAAGTGGCTCAGTGGTGGACATCGTCAATCAGGAGGAAGTTGAGTCGTCGAAATAAATAGCTATGTTTTTGTGGGATCCTGACTTGTCGATGCCTCTCCATGATGTCTTTGAAGTCCAAGAACCACCCTTTGAGGTTTTGTCTATGCAAACGTGAAGTAAGGGTCAATCGGTCTCAAATGATCTCATCATCATCCAATCCTTGAAAGGAAAGAAAATAGCATATCACTTGAAATCACCTTTTGTCTCCCAAAGAAAAACTATAAAAATACACACTTGGGAGTCACCCAAGATAGACTACAACATAGTAGAAGACGTAAAGAAGTTGAAGGCTAATGTGTCGGTCATGGACATGTGTAGAATTCCACGACAAAAGGATTTTTTGTTACAGGCCTTAAAGTCAATAGAATCACCTATAACAAGAACTGGCCTAGATAATTCCCCATCTCCCATACATTTAAAGAACAAACCAAATGTGAATTCTTGTTCTTTAGACAAAAGAGGAAATCCTTTTGTCCCACCTTTCCTTTTAACATTTGAAGTCTTCAACTGAAACCTTCATAATTGCTTAGTCAATTCAGGGGCGTCCTCCAATGTCATGCCATTATCAATCTACAAGAAATTGAACACAATCCCACTCAAAAGTGATAAATGTTGATGAATGCAGCTATGTGAGAAATTATCCAGCTTACAAACCTATGAGGTGTGGATGATTCCATCTATGTGAAGCCTTTTTCTCAGCTCACAAACCTGAGAGAAAGCCCCTAAGAAGGGTTCATGGTTCCTTCCTAGGATAGAGCTAGGAATGTAGAGATCACCTCCTCCATGAAGAGAGTGAGAATAACTCCAGATGATTATCTAGTAGTAAAAGCGATCTGATGGGTTGGACGTTTCTGTGGTTGAGCACAAGGTGAACGTGTGAAATCCCAAAAGTGTTGGGCACATCGTCATGTGAACATAAATGAAGATGATTTGATGGCCTCCTCTGAGCAACAGATTTGACAAGAAAACTCCAGATGATTATCATGTGTGAGACAATGGGAATAGAGATATGTAGAGTGGACATGCATGTGGATGAGAACAGGTGAACATATGTAGATTCGGTTCTTCTATGTATTGCATTGAGCCAGATCTATGACATCCCTATGGGTGTGCCCCTACTGGGTGTATCAGATCCTTTTCTACATGTTATTCAAGAGTCATACCTTCCTGTAACCCTAATTATTATGTAAAGGGTACAGGTCGGCCACACCTTAATATTATTAATAATAAATGTAAAAGATAATTAATATTTCTAAATATTAATTATAATAATAATAATAATAATAAATTATAAAGTGACTTACAGAGGTTGGCCCTATTGAGCCAAAGGACACCTTTTGTGATTGGCCAAAAGTCTAATATAAGTAAGATATGATTCCCCATTGTGAAATCATATCTGGCAAGTGAGTTTGGAAATTTCAACAAGTACACTTCTTTGGCAAAAGGTGTGCACCTCTCTTGGGCACTAGATTTCTAGGGTTTGAGCACCCTCTTGTGTGCTAAGTATTTCTCTTGAATATTATAGAAATGGATTTGGCTCAGTTTTCTTCCCTTGTTGAGAAGGGTTTCCTAGGATACATTTTGTGTTCTTCTGCATGGTGCTTCTTCTTGTGATCTTGGTTGTTGTAGCATTTATGTTTATGGTTAATTGATAAAATGGAATGAACTTCATTCTTAACCTAATGCTTATAAAAAATCAACATGGTATCAGAGCATAGGTCTTAAAGAACCCATTTCACAAGCTAAAAAACCTTTATCAGCCATCTCTCCTCTTCTACAGAACCGTACGACCCTCCTAGGGTTTATAGAAAATCTGTACGACCTCCTTCTCAGTGAAGTTTCAGCTCTTAATAATTGGACGTTGGGGATAATTTTGGCATAGAAGAGTACGGCCTCTTCCAGCGCATCTCTAGAAGCTCTTAAAATGAAATTTTGAGAAATTTTGATTTTTGGCCCTAGAGTTTCTAGGGTGCCGAAATTTCCTACAGAATATCAATTATGGATTTTTGAAGAAACATTATCCTGTTAATTTTTGGCATTCATAATTCCCATATAATCCAATACTGAAAATCTAACCTAATCATTAGGTTTTCAAAATCCAGTCAACAAGGAATTGAAGAAATAAATCAAATGAAGAACAGAACCTTAGTATAATATAGGCTTGATGGAGCAAGAAACTTCAGTCCCTGAAAATCAAATCTTCTAGTCACTCTTGAAGAAGATGACCTCTTGGATGTAACAACTAAAACTCTACCAGACACAGCTACAGATGTAGAGAAGAAAATAAGAAAAGAAGAAGATGTCAAAGTAAGAAAAATAATCATCTACATAGTAAGAGGTCACCTATTTCCCCATATTGCCAATCTGAAGACAACCTATGATATGTATAAGACTTTAAAAGGAATGTTTGAAAGTGACAACACTCTCAAAGATCTTACCTTAAAGAGCCAACTTCAAAGTACCAAGATGAAGAAGGAAGACACAGTTGCACTCTTCTTTATGAAGTTATCAGAAATCAAAGAACAATTAGATATCATTGGGGAAATCATGTCTGATCGAGAACTTGTCTTAAACACTCTCCAGAATCTTCTAAAATCATGGGAGCCCTTTATTCAGAATATCAGTGGAAGAGAAACTCTACCAGCCTTTGAGTGTTTATGGACAGAATGCACTCAAGAAAAACTTAGACTTAGAAATAGAGGAGTGGAAGATTCCTTATAAGAAAACCATGCTCTGTCACTTCATACAAATAAGGGAGGAAAATTCAAAAGAAATTTCAGGAAAACATTCAAATATGAAAATCCATCATCCAATCCAGACTATCAAAGAAGAGATGTTTCAAAAATTCAATGCTTCAGATGTGACAAGTATGGACACATTGCAAGAAACTGTCCAACCAGGAAGAAGGGAAGACAATATGCTACCACCACTGACATTGACACAGATCCACCTCAAAAGGGTGAAGATAAGAGAGAGGATAAATATTTCCTATAAGAGGCATGACAACAAACTAGGTAAATCTTTTGATCCCTAATTTTATAGTTGATTGTTTTTTCAAATAAATGAAGGATGTTGTTCCTAGTACAAGAACTCTCAAAACTTGGACCATTATCCTCGGTACATGATTCCAAATCATAATGAACTTCTCCATCATACAAATAACAAAAGAAGACACTTATCCTTCATAGGGAGTCACTTGACTCAAAGAAAGACAAATCTATTTGAAAAAAAATAGGGGGGAGGAATAGAACCATCATTGAGACAACCAATTATGCATGATCAGAATCCTACTAAGATTCCATGAACAAAGCATGCATGACACAGTATATGTGCAGAAAAAAATTCTTCACCATAATGAAGTCTAAATAATGAGCACTTCAAATTATTTGGGTGTCAAGAGTATCTTCATATACCCAAAGAAAAGAAGTCCAATCTTGATTCTTTAGAAAGAAAGGATACTTTGAATCTTCAAAGACATTCCAGATCCACATCCCTAGTCAGAGACAGATTGAGACAAGAATAGATGTTGTCCTTGAAGAAGAGATAATCTTTCAAAGACCCAGAGAATCTCAGATGGAGATTGACAGTGAGACAATATATTCTCCCCCTTTAGCAGTTCAGAGGGAGATAGACATTATTCCAATTGATCCAATTTCTCCAGATGATATATTAAGAGATATTGCAATAGGGCATAAAAGGCCTACCTAGACTCACTCCGCAAGAGGTAGAGAAACATACAAGCCTCTCAAGGAACATCTCGAGAAAGAAAAATATATTGTTGAGCTATCCTTCAGTCATGAGCCACTTCATTGATGTTGAGCCTCCTTATCTTAGAGAAGCAATAAGAGAACAGGTATGGCAAGATGCCATAACAAAAGAATACCAGTATATCTTAAAGAATGATGTATAAGATATTATTCAGGGACCAGAAGGGAAGTCTATGGTAAATTCCAAATGGATCTATAAGATCAAGCATGCAGCTGATGGAAGTGTCGAGAAATACAAAATGAGATCTATAGCCATAGGTTTCTCACAAATCTTCTGACAGATTTACTTGACCATGAGATGGATCTTATGATCCATGAGAACCCAGTGTTTCCTGATGAATCGAAATATGATGAGATGAAATATCCTTATTCCAAAGATATGATGCAGAGGAAATTCGTACACATGCAGTACCTTCCTACACATGAGCAGATTGTAGATATCTTCACCAAATTAACTTCGTAAAGAATGGCTCCCTAGTTAAGAGGGAGTGACGATAACTCCATCCAAGACAAAAATCAAAATACATTTGTGTGAGACTTGGCATGATAAAGAATGACTCCCTAGCTTAGAGGGAGTGTTGATGAATGCAGCTATGTGAGACATTCTCCAGCTTACAAACCTATGAGGTGTGGATCATTGCAACTATGTGAAGCCTTTCTCTCAGTTTAATAACCTGAGAGAAAGCCCCTAAGAAGGGTTCATGGTTTCTGCCTATGAAAGAGATAGGAATGTACAAATG
The DNA here is from genome assembly GCA_010110895.2 of Picea sitchensis. NCBI lineage: Eukaryota > Viridiplantae > Streptophyta > Pinopsida > Pinales > Pinaceae > Picea > Picea sitchensis. The sequence goes on along the minus strand of SNQJ01S0067379.1, from coordinate 94,414 downwards.
ACCTCCTCCATGAAGAGAGTGAGAAGAACTCTGGATGATTATCTAGTAGGAAAATATATCTGATGGGTTGGACGTGCTTGTGGCTGAGCACAAGGTGAACATGTGAAATCCAAAAAGTGTTGGGCACATCGTTGTGTGAACAGAAATGAATATGATGCGATGGCCTCCTCTGAGTAGCAGAGTTGACGAGAAAACTCCAGATGATTCTCATATGTGAGATAGCAGGAATAAGATAGGCTTGATGGAGCAAGCAACTTCAGTCCCTAGAAATCAAAGCTACTAGTCACTCTTGAAGAAGATGACCTTCAAGAGTGACTAGAAAAATCCAGTGGATGAGCACAGGTGAACGTATGTAGATCTGATTATTCTATGTAATGTAGTGAACTAGAGCTATGAAATCCCTGTGGATGTGCCCCTAGTGGGTGTATCAAATCCTTTTCTATATGTTGTTCAAGATTCAGACATTCCTATAACCCTAATTGTTATGTAAAGGGTACAGGTTGGCCACACCTTAATATGATTAATAATAAATGTAAAAGATAACTAACATTGCTAAATATTAATTATAATAATAATAATAATAAATTATAAAGAGACTTAGAGAGGTCGGCCTTGTTGAGCCAAAGAACGCCTTTTTTGATTGGCCAAAATTCTAATATAAGTAAGGTATGATTCCCCATTGTGAAATCATATCTAGCAAGTGAGTTTGGAAATTTCAGCAAGTACACTTCTTTGGAAAAAGGTGTGCACCTATCTTGGGTGCTAGGGTTATAGGGTTTGAGAACCCTCTTGTGTGCTAGGTATTTCACTTGGATATTATAGCAAAGGATTTGGCTGGGTTTTCTTCCCTTGTTGAGAAGGGTTTCTCAGAATACATTTTGTGTTCTTGTGCATGGTGCTTCTTCTTGTGATCTTGGTTGATGCAACATTTATGGTTATGGTTCCATGATAAAATGGAATGAACTTCATGCTTAACCTAATGCTTATGAAAAATCAAAAATAAACAAGTTATACAACTAGACAGAACTGAGGTAAAAATGATTTTGGAACTTAAGGATGTCATTATCAGAATGGCTACCTACCTGAAATTTGTGCAAGTGATTGACATAATTGTAGTAGATATCCCAGAAGATTATGGATTGTTACTTAGTCGAGATTGGTCTGAGAAATTGAACGGATACTTTAGTATGGACTAGGCTCACCTTTGGTTGCCACTAAAGGGACATACCAACATGATTAGGATTGATAGAGAAATATATCTCAAACATACTATCACCGATTTAGAAGCCTTCAATGAACCATCGTCTATAGATTTCCCCATGCTAGGAAACTACTCCTGCGATTCTGATTCTGGAAATTCCATTCCTCTCTTGTCTGATGTACCTCTCACACAAAACTCAAAAATGAATTTTCAAGTGAATCTATTGGCCACAGCAGAAGAAATTATCTTCTATCATGGGCCTCTGTTGAAAACAGCATACAAGGTATACGGAGATGAGAAAATAACTAGGTATGAAGAACTTATTAAATTTTTCTCACGAGTTTGGACATTGTAATTTGATGGGTCTAAATCAAAAGAAGGTTCAAGAGTAGGATGTATTCTTATTGACCTGAACGGGAAGCGGAATTTCCTATCCTGTAGACTAGAATTTGAATGCACCAATAACACTGTTGAGTATGAAGCTCTAGTTCAGAGACTGAAGAAAGCCATAGACTTAAACATTAAAGAACTGAAAAAAAAATTGGACTCTGAAATTATCGTTAGGAAAGTGAAGAATAGTATCCATTACAATTCACCCCACTTGAGAAATTACCAACAAGAGGTACATAGAATAATAGAACATTTTGAGGCCTTTAATATTATTGGTGTTCCCAGGACAAAGAATACTCTTTCTGACTCCCTAGCCACTGCAACCTCGAGGTTATCCCCTTTAGAATACTATGAAGCCTCTAGGTTCACTGTGGAACTACTATACAAACCATCAGTACCCAACAATATTGCTAATTGGAAGGTTTTTGAAGGAGATGAACAGATTGTACATTTTCTAACCAATCAAGAGAATTTTAAATATTTTTCTATTGATGATGAGGTATTCAAAGAGCAACTGGAAAAAAATGATTTCCACAAACAGACGAATGGAACATATCACTCTAATAATAAATCAAGGTTTCACACAATACTGAAAGGGGTGTCCAATTTGGAGAACCATTTCAACCTGAGGGAAATATTTAAAGGGTCAAATAAAACTAAGACAGGGAGTTCATGTCCCATATACGAGACTATAAACCTAGGAACCCCAGAAAACCCTAAGAATGTAAATCTAGGTAAAACATTATTTAAAGAAGACAGGAAAACTTATCTCAAACTTTTTAGAGAATATCAAGATGTCTTTGCATTGTCCTATCGAGAATTGAAAACTTATGACACTCACATTATCCAACAGACGATCCCGTTAAAATATGGAGTAAAACCCTTCCAACAAAATCTTAGGAAGTACCATCCATCTCTGGAGCCCTTGATGTATCAAGAGCTAAATAAGTTGTTAGATGCTAATATTATATTTCACGTTAGACATTCTTCCTGGGTAGAAAATTTTGTTCATGTCAGAAAAAAGTATGGGGAGATCCGCATGTGTGTAGATTTTAGAAACCTTAACAGAGCATCAGAAAAAAATAACTACCCAGTCCCACCCATGGAACAGCTCTTGCAGACCATGTCTCGTTCTAAAAAAATTTCCCTTCTGGATGGTTTCTCAGGTTATAACCATGTCCTAGTTTCAAAGGAAGATCGATTGAAGACTACCTTCTAAACCAAGTGGGGAAATTTTTCTTATAAACGCATGCCATCTAGATTGATTAATGCAAGGGAAACCTTCCAAAGGGCCATGGACGTAGATTTTTAATCATTGATTAAAAAATGTGTAGTAGTATATTTGGATGATGTAACTGTGTATTCAAATAACAGAGAAGACCACATCCAACATCTAACCCATATTTTCGAAAGGTGTAGGAAATATGGAATATCTTTAAACCCTAAGAAAACCATCTTTGATGTCGAGGAAGGGAAACTACCAAGTCATATTATATCTCAATAAATAATTCGTATAGATCCCAAATGAATAAAGGTAATAGCTCAGCTTCCCTTACCCGATAACAAGAAGGCTATGCAATCCTTCTTCGGCAAAATTAATTTTGTGAGAAAATTCACGCCCGATTTCGCTTAAACTGTCAAACTCTTACAAAAAAATATTCGCAAGGATGCAAATTTTAAGTGGTATGTCAAGAGAAAATATTCTTTCAACAATATCAAAACTGCAATGTCTCAATCTCCGGTGCTATGAAGTCCTGAATTTAGTAAATATTTTTTCCTCTATACTTTCACCTTTGACCCATCCTTAATTGTAGAATTGACCTAGAAGGATGATGATAACAATGAGACTCTGGTATCATTAATGAGAACTAATCTCCAAGGAGTCAAATTGAACTATCCTTATATATAAAAATAGGCTTATGCGGTGTACAAAGCGGTGAAACATTTCAGATCTTACATCCTAAAAAATCACACGAAATTCATCGGGCCTCATCCCAAAGTTCGATCCCTGTTCACTCAACAGGAGATGGGGGAGAGAAGGAAAAATTGGATGGAAGTTGTCAAATAATTTTATCTAGATATAAAACTTTCCAAATTAGTTAAGGGACAAGGATTGTGTAAACTAGTCACAGAAGCCCAAGATGTAATAAATGAAGACCTCGAGTGGGAGAATGAATTATCATTATAGTGTAGTGAATATTTATACATTCCCCCAGGGAAAGAATCTTGGTATGGAAATTGATTTACCTCTTGCATCATGGGACTTGCCCAGAAACCTAAGCCCTAAGGAAAGGAGAGCTCTCATGCTATAATTTACGCAATATTGCCTCGTAAATTCAGTAATTTTTCACGTAAAACATAAATTATGATGGAGTACTCTTGAAATGTCTCAAACATGAAGATGCAGAAAAGGTTTTGAGGGAGATCCATGATGGTCCTGTGGGTGGACACTTTGCAAGAAATACCATAGCTCACAAAATATTAAGAGTTGTTTATTAATCGCCTATTTTATTTAAGGATGCTCATACATATGCTAGGAACTGTAAATCTTGTCAAATGAGTGTTGGTAGAGAACATAGGGAAGTTGTCCCACTCCAAATAGTGACCATATCCAGACCATTCGAGCAATGGGGGCTAGACGTCATAGGGGATATTACCCCGAATTATTCAAAACGACATAAATATATACTAACTCCTATGGACTATATTACAAAGTGGGCAGATGCCATCCCTCTAGCTCACGTGAACGAAAAGGTTGTAGTCCAATTCAAAGAAAAAAAACTAATCACAAGGTTTGGGATGCCTTATGTTCTCATTTTTGACAATGCTGCCTACTTTTCCTCTACTCTATTAACAGAGTTCTCTCTAGAAAAAGGAATCATAATAAGATACTATGCAAACTACTATCCGCAAGGAAATGGGGTGGAAGAATCAACTAATAAGAACCTAGTGAGGATATTGAAGAAAACAATTGTAGACAATCAAAGGAATTGGCATATCTTTATTCATAATGCCTTATGGGAAGATAGAGTTACACCCAAGGAAGTTATAGGAAACTCTCCATACTTTATGGTATATGGACAAGAAGCCATTCTCCCAAATTGGTTATATGTTCCCTCACTTCAACTTGCTCAGGGTTTAAGAGGACGGCCTTCATCAGTTATTCAGCAAAGAATTGATACTCTCCTCATGCTTGAAGAGGAAATAGAGAAAGAAAAATCTAAGTTCGACGCTCATCAGCAGATAGTTAAAATATGGTTCGACAAGCATAAGGCCAAAGAGGAGAATTTTGAAGTGGGAGACTTAGTCTTGAAATGGGATAGAGAAAACGAACCTAAGGGAAAACATTTGAATCTATGGCTCGGACCTTTCCAAGTATCCGAACAAATTGGGGCAGGCACGTATCGATTGAAAAATATGAGGGGGGAACCCAACACCCTCCCAGTGAATGGCCAAGCCTTAAAACAATATTTTTGTAAAATATATATATATATATATATATATATAGGGTGTTTCTTCATGTTCTTTTAGAATACATTCTGATTAGGATAAATGTGTAGGTTAGGGTAGACTAGTTGCAGATTCCTTTTTATTTCTATCTTTTCTATTCCTTGGTATTTTCTTGTAATAAATTTGTGTTCCGCAAAGCATGGGTTGACCTTAATAAATACAATGTAGCAAACTCTGTTGCTAACTTACGCTTATGTGCAATATAAGAAACGTTGGGCAATTACAAATTTTATCAAGGAGATCTATATCTTGTCTTTGCAAAACAAAAAACCTTGGTAAGTGATGAAGTGTCTGTCTCGTGGTCTGGTAAATCCCAAAGGGAAAGATGGCAAGTTGGAAAGGATTACATGTGCCTCTAGACAGAGCTAGGAATAATTTCACATTAACTATTTCATCTTGCAGATAATAGATGTCCTCCTCTCCAACTCGCTCAGGAAATTTCTGCAAGAAATAAACCAATTATATTAAATGAGTGCAAAGTCGGAGAGGGTATGTAGATAACTCCGTCGGGCCTACGAACACCCACAGGAAGCGGAGCAAGGTCTATGACGTCAGGGTGGCACCGTCGGGGCTATGGACACTCGCTAGTAGTAGAGAAACACCGTAGCTAGGGAATAATGATAACTAAAATGGCCTCGAGCCAGTGAATTCCTTACACAGATCTTGTCGAAGAAGGACATGGATCACAGTCAAGAGGAATGAAGGTGGGATAAGGGATAAACTCCATAGGCGTATCCATATTCCCGAACCCGGGAAATTGTACACGTATGGATAGGAAATACTCTGATAAAAGAGAAGCCAGCTAGTTTCTCAATCAACTTCTGCACAAGACAAACCTGAAGGAAGGAGTAGAGATTTTGCTTTTTCCCAGAGAATCGCCATTTTTTGAGCGCTCAACACACCCTAAAATATTTTATGAAAAAATTTATCGTTTGGGTACCACTTGTTTTCTTTTTTCCTACCTTCTGAATTGAGTCATTTGTGTAGTGATTGTTAAGTTTGTTTACATGTCTTGTCATCGATCAAGATTAGATTTTTTTGGGCATGTCATAGTGAAACCTTTGTATCTAAAAAAGAACTTGATATTTTAACTAAGGATCTGCAGCTAAAATTGTGACCCATGCACATATGTTCGGCGTCAAAAAAATCCGAGCAAGTAAAATGACCACATAGTAAAAATAATTGTCAATCGCCAATGTATCATCGGCATCGATAAAAAAACGAAGTAGATTTGTGTTGGTTGTTCACAAAGAAGATTCAAGAAATGGTCGATTTCCCATCGGCGTTGGCAAAATATGATAGGGATAAACATTCACATGGGCCATGATAAACCTACAATAGCTAATTAATAATACATTTGTTCGGGATCGGTGAAATCTCAAAGATTTAAATCATGGAAAATTTTTGAATTGACACGTCGTCAATCATCAATCCCCAATGCATTTTTGGCATCGGCAAGTTTCAAGGGGGTTAATCCAGGAACACTTGTTTAAACTTATCGTTGTTCGTCGATCCTTGATACTTTTTCATCACTATCAGGGTAGGACTTGTTTGTTAAAATGCTTATCTAATTAAAATCCTCGATTTTGAATAACACTCTTAAATGAAGACGCCAATCTCAAACGCCACATGTCTTTTCCGCGTAGGCATTTCGTACAGCCTAGTTTCATCCCGAGTCATCTTAGGTTTCCCTGTGTCCTAGTCACACTTCCAGGTCAGCATTTCCACATCAACGCCATACGTAAATATGGATCGGCGTCGAATTTTTTGCCAAGAGATATCAATGAACATTGTCTAAAGAAAAGCGTCGACTCCCGATCCACCCATTAAACTAGCTCAATGATTGGATGTTTTCAGCATAAAATAAGATCGATTTCTACCATTTAATAGGCCAATTAATGTTTCACTCTGCATACATTTCTACCCCATGTGCTGATCGAACAACGAAAATTTTAAATCACGAATGAACCACATTATATCACACGCCTGTGCCACCAACCTACGACTACATTTAATCTCGAGCATGATGCAGATCTGGAAACATATTTTGTAGAACCGCACTTACACCCCGAATTGAAGAACTGATGCGACAAGGTAAGTATTCTCTCCATTTAAAATCACTAAGACAACTTTGAACACCTGCATCCTGCACACAAGTTTCTCAATTCCAAAGTAGTTGAAGAAGCGAAGATAACGTCTCAAGAGTGCACTTGATTCTTAGAATTTCAAAAACAAGTTAAGCTAGTGTGAAGAAGAGGTATGTGTTAATTTTATCATTTTGGTGGATGAATTTTATATATATTAGTATTCTCTCTGAAACATGGTGTCTAACTCTTCTCTCTTTGCAGAAAAAAATGCCTCTAAGGAATCCAACAACCAAACGCTCGCCAAGGGCACCAAAATTGAGGGAAGCAGAGGTCGGTGAAGGGTCTTCTCCCGACACTGCGAGGCAGTTGGAATTTTTCCCCAGAGAGGAATCGGTCATAAAAACATCAACTAAGAAGGCATTTGATCAGCCCCTTTATTTTTGTAATACAGAAGAAAGCATTGTATCAAATATAATGCTCCCACAATGGGGACTTTTTTTCAACAGAGTTAACCAGGAAGATTACCCAAATTTTATTCCCCACAGTGACTCACGTGTAAAGGTGCTCGATAAACAGGTTTTTTTTAATATCTCATGGTCATGCCTACACATGGTGGACTTTCGAACCCTAGTCTTTCCCTGCATTGAGACTCTAGATTGGATAATCAATCATGTAGATGCGTAGAAGTGTCTAGTCAATGATGAGAATGGCAGATGTGTCAGTGTTTTTCTCCCGACAGAGATCCAAAAATATTACAAGATCAGGGACTCGGAGGAGTGGTTAAACACAGATTTTGTGGTGAATTTCTATGAATTCCATGACACTAGCCAATTAATGTCCTTCTAGTGGAAGGAAGACAAGAAATTTACAAACCGGAGCAATGGCTGGTACAGGACAGAAAATCTAAAGGAGCCATACATCTACTTAATGGCTCTAATTTGCCGATTATATAGGGAGAAAGATTGTGCTAAGTTCTCAGAAGAATGGATACCCTTAGCATACGCCGTGGACATTTACGGGAGTATCTTCAACTAGGGATAAATCATATCTAAACAATTGAGCACCAGCATATTGAAGGCTCAGACACCAAAGGAAGGAGAAGCGCCTGCTTTTCACATGGTTTCAAATCTGCTAGATGTGATCTGCGCAAGGAATGTCTTCATCGGCATCAATATGAGCTGGCACATTGTCGAGCTACCTGTACATGTCTACTTCAGGGTCTTGTGGGAAAATAGGTATAAGAAATCTTATGCTCTCATCTAATATGAATTCATAGCTTGGATTTATTTTATTATTTTCAAAAAATAATTCCCAAGACTGTATGTAGTGACCAAGAAAATGATTTCAAAAGTAGGACACTGGTACCTAGAGGAAACCACAACTTATATCAGGGTATTCAGGGCCATCGACACACCACATTTACTCCCCACTCACGTCCCAAACTGGCTCGTCAAAGGAGAAATATGTTACCAGACCATCGTGTAGAGCTATAATGCCACTTTAGTTAAGGACAATAAACGAGTGTTCATACCCTATGGTTTCCATGTAGGTTTTTTCATAGTAAAGGATATTATGTAAGCTAAACAAGAGGATTTGAGCCAGTTGGAATACAGGTTCCTGATAGGCTGATTTTGCAAGCATGACCCTAAAGGCCTAGTTCTCCAGCATGTGTCACAAATCTCTTCCTATTGGTCATACGCACATGACAAGTTTAAAGATGAGATCTTTACAGAATGTGCTCAGGACTGGGAGGAGGTGCTACAGAGAAAATCTAACCCAAACATGACTAGGTTCAAAGCTATGAGTATGGATGATCAAGTTGAAATGATAGAATAGGCGGATCAAGAAGCTCTCAGATTTTGATAAGAAAATAGAGCGGCATAAGCCACAGAGGCACAAAGGAGGGGAAGTGTTTTATTATAAGAAGCCCAAAGAGTCATCCAGCAGCTAGAGAATGATCCTCAACTATTAGAAACTATGAGGATCACCCTGGACAACCCAAGCAATGTCAGAGATGACCTAAATGGATCTGATTCAACCCCACTGGAGGAAACCATTGGTCTGGTAAATCCCAGAGTTCCATCACCACAGGCTAGATCGTCAGTGGCCATTCCAACATAGCATGAGATTCCAAGAACACCAGGTGAAACGGGTGTGCCTACTACCATTTTTTTTATCTAATTACTATATATGATGATGAAGAGAGTTCAGAGGTCTCTCTTATAACTCTGATACCAATTATAGAGGAGAAAGAACCAGGGGGAGCATCTGCTCCAACCCCCGATGTGTCAATTCCAAACCCTCTGCAAGGTGACCATGAGGCTGAGAGTACTTTAGACACTGAACTTCTCAACCTATCGGGGACCCAGAAAGACAACTCCATGGATGGGCTAGGTTCAGGTGGACAAAAAGAGGAATTGCAACAACCAGAGATCAGCACCTCAATAGCCGATCACCAAGTAAGTATTGACCCTGTCACTATCTCTTCTATTTTGGATGATACCTCACCAGCTGATGAACACCAGACAGAGGTCGATCCATTGGAACATATGGAAGTTTCCCCTGTCAAATAAGCACAAGATTTGGTCCTAGAGCAAATACATATGGCAGGAAGCTTGGTAAACACTCTGACCTGGGGAGACCAACAAATCCCTGAGCCCGTTGATGAGGTCATCGATATACAGGTGATTTATTACGACGGGAAGAGGAAATCCATTATGAGAAGGACCACCAAGAAAAGAAGGCTCATGTTGGATAGCTTGATTCTCATCACCATGGAAGAGAAGTTCCTCAACACAGAAAATGTGAAGACATCTGAGATAATCAGCATAGGGATGGCTATCATTGATGCTTGTTGGGGCTCAAAAATGTCCTATTTTCACCATGACGTTTGTTGTTACATAGAAACCTTTTTCATAAACCCATTTAAGTCATGAATGTTGATGCAGGAGCATCGTAGGCAACCATCCAAGCAAGCATAAGGTGGAAGACAGCTAGAGAAGCGTAGCACACATTTTACACATTTTGAAATGTTTTTGAAAAGTAAATGAAGCGGACATTAATGTGATAGTTGGAGGGGAGTGTACTTACATTTATGTCAATATATTATGAATAGACCTTGAGTGTTGCTGTCGTCTATAGTATGTAGAGGCATTTATGCGTAGTTAATGAAAGTAGGTATATTTGAATTCATAGATTAGACAGTTTAGAGAGTAGGAGGGAAAACGGATATAGACACCCTCACCCTTGTATCATTAAAAAACGTTATCAATATTGAGAGTTGTAGCAGGGAGCTGTAGAGAAGAACCCATGTACAGGAGCTTTGAATTAATATATGAAGCTTTGAATTAGATTTCATGGTGTTATGATGTTTTTTGTTTATACATGGTGAATGGTATGCTTATGGTTGTTTTATTCTCTCTGTTATGCATTTTTTATGAGGTTATGTTGTGTATGTATGATTTCATGTTGAATGTTTGAAGTCTGAGAGAGAGAGAGAGAATGAGTTTCAATTGTTTCTCTTCCTAAGTGAGAGAAGTTCCTACAAGGAGTGCAGTGAAACGTCCGCAAGGTGTGCGTTGACAAGGGTTCTGAGTATTATCTCAGAAATCTTAGGAGAGATACCATTGTTCTCATTCCAGCAGAAGTGCAGGTGAAGCACAGAAGTCGTGCAAGGTATGCGCAGGCTAGTCGAGGCCTTAAACTTATCAACTAAGGTTGAAAGGTAAAATATTGTTGTTGCAGAAGGTGCACAGAGTCAAAGAATCAAATACAGAAAAGTATTTGAAAGATCACCGCAAGGAGTGCGTGCAGGAGTCCTTTTGAGACTCAAGTTTGCAAGTGAAATCTTAGGAGGGTTAATGCATTCGAAGTGTTAAAAGGGAGATGGAGTGAAGTTGCTTCGCAAAAGCCAAGTTCAGACAAGGAACACTAGTTCATTTTACAGAAGTTGTCAAGGAGGAAACGAGCGGTCAGAATTCTCCGGGGAGAACTCCCAAAGTCGTGAGGAGTGAAGGATTTAGAGAAGCTGCAAGGTGGATAGGGGAAGATGAAACCATCACTTTGGTATCAAGAATCAAAGTGGATCGTTGATCGTGATCTATTTTGAGGATCAGGTCATTTCGGGGATTCAGAGTTTGTAAGTCCAGAGTGTAAGCCAATATCCTTGGTCACTCTAACTCCCGAATCGCGAAATATTGTGAAGTGGCGTTTCGGCATTTTAGTGTTTCGGGGTTCGGGAACCTGAGAAGATAATGGATTGGAATCAAGATTCTCAAACTCCCGATACCTGGAAGTCTAAAATAACATGGGCCATTGGATCTAAAGGGAGGCTATCAGTCGTTGATTCCATAGAAGGCGCCATTTCAGAATTCAGGGTTTTGAAGTGGTAGGGGACGGTAGTTGAAGGCTGGATCAAGTCCCAAAAGCCGGGAAGAGTGACAGGTGGTAGGAATCCATTTCAGATACCAAGGACAGTTAAGAAGACACGTGTCATGTACTCGTTGTTAGGTAGTGTCAATACCCGTTGACCGTTTCGGGGTTTTGGAGGTTGAAGAGCCAGGAGCCTTGCATCAGGATTCACGAAGTCGCGAAGTCCGAAACTCTGAATCGGCGAAAAGTTCCGTTGGAATCCAGTCTTTTGTTGAATGCATCGGGGTTCGGCATTTCGGTATTTTTGAAGACAAGAGGTCGAGGTTCTTTGCACCAGAACTCTCGGAGTTGCGAAACGTGATACAGCTATGGAGGAGGACACGGCCAAAGATTTCGGTGTTTTGGCATTTTGGGTTTCGGTGGGTTGAAGAGAGGAAACTCGACAACAGAAATTGCAAAATCATGAAATCCAAAGTCTTGATTTGGAAAATGGAACGATCATATTATTGAGGTCAGGAGATTTGAGTGATGCTTTGTGTTTGATCACACGAGGCATACTCATAAGGACCTGTGGATACACTGTCGTGTGTGTGAGGGATTCCCTGTGGGGAAAATCAAAGAGTCAATCAGACTCAGGAGGGAAGATTTAGAACGATCCTGAGCGGATCTTGGCCTGAGGGTCAAGGATCTTCTTCATAAGTGGTATCAGACCTCAGAATAAGTTCTTTTCTTTCTGTAGCAGAGAGAACAGGGGAACATTTCTCATTCATGCCGCTGAGAAGAAGAGATAGGCCAATGCCTGATCAAGTAGTGGAAAGAGAAATGTGTGAGTTACGTGCCAGGCTTGATGCCATGGAGACAGCACAGAGGGGATAGTTGAGGGTGGGGATATCAGCAAGGCTGACAGTGAAAATGAAGCTGGAAACGAAGGAGAAGAAGTTGTACTCAAAGATGTTGCAGATGAATTCCTATTCAGGGTTGTTGCAAGGATAGGTGCCAGAGCAAAAATAGACATTCCAGTGTATGAGGGAAACTTGGATGTTGAAGAGCTTCTAGACTGGATAAGAGCTCTAGATAAATACTTCGACTATGAGGATTTCGAGGAAGACAAGAAATTCAAACATGCCATTACTAGACTTAAAGGGCATGCACCACTATGGTGGGATGAACTGCAGGCTGACAGACGCTGCAAGGGCAAGCAGAAAATCAAGAGTTGGGATAGAATGGTTGCAAAGATGAAAGCCAAATTCATACCCAAGGATTATCAAATCACTTTGTTTCAAAGGATGCAGAATTTGAGACAGAAGTTGATGTCAGTGAAAGAATACACTGAAGAGTTATACAAGATAAACATCAGAGCAGGTCATTGGGAAAGTGATGATGAAAAACTTGTCAGGTACATGAATGGTCTACGATATGACATCCAAGATGAGATGAGCATGATGATAATTTGAAATGTGGAAGATGCTTATCAGATAGCTCTGAAATCTGAAGAGAAGTTGAGTTGGAAACAAGGTCAAAGAGGCCGAGGTAGAAGTCAAGCTAGAGGAAAAACAATTGCCCAAGACAAAACTCAGAAATCTAAAGATGAGGGAAAGAAACCTCAAACTCAACATGATAGAGGAGGAATCTCACAGAGAGGGAAATATGCTGATAGAAATACTTTTCCTCGAGCTAGAGAAAGAGAAAGAGGCAGAGGCAGTGAAGTAAAATGCTTTGTCTGTGGAAAGATCGGACATAAATCCTATGAGTGTCCAAATAAGAAGAAAGATGGTGGTGAAACTCACATTGTCGAAGCACAAGGACAAAATGTGGAGATAGAATATGCTGAGGGTGGAAGATCCTTAATGATGAGGAAAGTTCTCTTGAAGCTAGAGAAGGAGGTAGAGAATCCAGCCCAAAGAAACAGTTTGTTTCAGACTACTTGCAAAACCAAAGTCAGGGTATGCCAGGTCATAGTGGGCAGCGATAGCATAGACAATCTCATATCTACAGAGATGGTAAAAAAGATGGAATTGGATACTGTTGTACATCCAAGCCCATACAGAGTTTCGTGGCTACAAAAAGGATATTAGGTAAATGTCACTAAACAGTGTTTAGTTGAATTTAAAATAGGAGGATATAAGGATGAAATATTATGTGATGTCATTCCCATGGATTTTTGTCATCTATTGTTGGGTAGACCGTGGCAATATGACAGGAACATGATTCATGATGGGAGAAAGAACATGTACACCCTAGAGAAGAATGGTAGGACTCACATGTTGCTGCAAATTAAGGATAAAGAGGTGAAAATAGAAATGAGCAACATTGTACTTCTCATGAGTGGGAAGGAACTTCTTAATGAGGTTAAGAAGAAGGAAGACACACAATTTATTGTGGTCAGGAAGCCCAGAATTGTTTTGACCAGTACGATGATAGATGATTTACCAGAAGAAATCTAGGAGTTGCTGGAAGAGTTTGTTGATATAGTAGTGGACGAACTACCTTGTTCATTGCCACCTATCAGGAGTATAAGCCATCACATCAATCTTATACCTGGAGCCAGTTTACCAAACAAATCCGCGTACAGATTGACGCTGCAGGAAAATGAAGAAGTTAAGAGATGGGTCCAGGACTTAATGGACAAAGGATTGATTAGAGAAAGCTTGAGTCCATGCGTTGTTCCAACAATGCTAAGACCAAAGAAATATGGAGGCTAGAGAATGTGTACAGACTCAAGGGAAATCAATAAGATTACCATCAGATACAGATTTCCATTGCCAAGGATGGATGACTTGATGGATTTCTTCAGTGGAGCAAGATTTTTTTCAAAAATTGATTTGAAAAGCGGGTATCATCAGATTTGAATGAGAGAAGGTGATGAATGGAAGACATTCAAGACGAATGAGGGGCTGTATGAATGGCTTGTCATACCATTTGGCTTAACTAATGCACCCAGTACTTTCATGAGGTTGATGAATGAAGGCTTGAAGGATTTCATTGGGAAATTCATCATTGTATATCTTGATGATATATTAATTTTTAGCAAGACAGAAGCAGAGCACTTAAATCATTTAGCTGCAGTAATGAAAAGATTACAGCAAGAGAAATTGTTGATAAATATGAAGAAATCATTATTTATGAGGACATAACTCATTTATTTGGGTTTTTCTATCTCTACAAATGAGTTGAAGATGGATCCAGAAAAGGTAGATGCAATTAAGAATTGTCCATCGCCGAAGAGTGTGTTTGAAGTACAAAGCTTCCATGGTTTGGCAAGTTTCTACAGGAAATTCAGTTGAAACTTCAATGGAATTGGTGCACCAATGATGGATACGATGAAGAAAAGACACAAATATTTTCACTGGACAGAAGAAGTGGAGAAGAGTTTTAACCTGCTGAAGAAGAAGATCACGGAGAAACCAATTTTTTTTTTGCCGGATTTTAGCAAGACATTCCAGGTCAGGTGTGACACAAGTGGATTTGCAATTGGAACAGTCTTGAGCCAAGATGACAGGCCGATCACATGCTTCAGTGAAAAACTGAATGAAGCGAAGATCAAGTACTCAACATATGACAAAGAATTTTATGCAGTCATACAAGCACTGAAGAAATGGAGACATTATTTGGTTCCTAAAGAGTTTTTTTTGTGCAGTGATAATCATGCTTTACAATTCGTGACTCAACAGGAGAAGTTGAACCAAAAACATGTTAAATGGGTTGAATTCATGAAGAATTTTACTTTTGTAACTAAGCATATTCCTGGAACTGCTAACAAAGTTGTTGATGCTTTGAGCAGGAAATGTTTGCTTATGCAGGAATTCAGAGTCAAGACTTTGGGTTTTGATAACCTCAGAGAAATGTATAGGGATGACCCAGATTTTAAGGAAGCGTATGAGGCATCTGAGAATCCAATTCTCAGGGACAGAAGCCAATGGACCAAATATATGATCTAGGATGGATTATTATTCAAGGGAAATCAGCTATGTATTCCAAAATGCTCCATGAGGGAGAACCTGCTGAAGGAAAAACACAGTGGAGGATTGGTCGGACACTTCGGTCATGATAAGATGTTCTCAAAGTTGAATGGCTCATATTTTTGGCCAGGGATGAGGACAGATGTTAAGAAATTTGTGGATAGATGCAAGATTTGTCAACACACAAAAGGGAAAAGGCAAAACACAGGGTTATATCAACCATTACCCATACCAGAAAGGTCATGGGACGCAGTGAGCATGGATTTTATATTGGGACTGCCAAGAACACAAATAGGGTGTGATTTGATCTTTGTGGTAGTCGACAAATTTTCAAAGATGTCACATTTCATAGCATGCCAGAAAACCAACGATGCAACTCATATTGTGAACCTGTTTTTCAAGGAAGTCGTCAGACTTCATGGCTTGCCAAGGAGTATTGTTTCTAATCGAGATACCAAGTTCATAGGACATTTCTGGAGGACTTTATGGAATAATTTGGGGACAAGTTTGTCTTTTAGATCAGCGTATCATCCTCAGACAGGTGGACAGACAGAAGTTGTGAACAAAATCTTGGGAGATTTGCTAAGGAGCCTAGTGACTGAACACCACAGTCAGTGGGATCACATTCTTCCACAGACAGAATTTGCTTACAATGATTCATTCAAAAGAAGCACAGAGAAGAGTCCATTCCAAATTATATATGGAATGCAGTGAAGGGGAGTTTCTGAATTGAAAGATTCAGGACAAAATGAATTCAGGAGTGCTAGTGCAAAGAACTTTGCAGAAGCAATGAAGGAGCTTCACAGCCAAATCAAGAAGCGATTGCAGAGTTCAAGCCAAGAGTATAAGCGCAAAGAAGATCAACACAGGAGAGAACTTCAATTTGAAGTTGGTGATTTGATTCTTGCACATCTGAGGAAGGAGAGGTTCCCAAGAGGAACATATAACAAACTGAAGATGGAAAAGATTGGATTGTGCAAGGTCATAAGGAAATTTAGGGCAAACACATATGAGATTGAATTACCCAATGGGGTCAGAATCTCACCGATATTCAATGTTGCGGATGTGTACCCTTACAGAGCTAAAGAAGCAGTAGCAGAAGAGGAACAGAAAGAAGTTCAATGGAAAAAACAAATGCCTGTAGTTGAAAAGCCACAGATGGAAAGTATAATTGACAAGAGAGTCAGTAGGAAGACTAGGAGAAAAGAGCATTTTGAATACTTGGTCAAGTGGAAAGGAAATCCAGTTGAAGATGCCAGTTGGGAAGATGAAGCAGAAATTCAGAAGCATGGACAGACCATGCAAGAGCTCATGAACAGGAGTTCATGAAAATTTTCAAGCGAGGGAGTATGATGCAGAAGCATCGTAAGCAGCCATCCAAGCAATCATAAGGTGGAAGACAGCTTGAGAAGCGCAGCACACATTTTACACATTTTGAAATGTTTTTGAAAAGTAAATGAAGTGGACATTAATGTGATAGCTGGAGGGGAGTGTACTTACTTTTATGTCAAGATATTGTGAACAGACCTCGAGCGTTGCTCTCATCTGTAGTATGTAGAGGCATTTATGCATAGTTAATGAAAGTAGGTATATTTTAATTCATAGATTAGACAGTTTAGAGAGTAGGAGGGAAAATGTATATAGACACCCTCACCCTTGTATCATTAAAAAACATTATCAATATTGAGAGTTGTAGTAGGGAGTTGTAGAGAAGAACCCATGTACAGGAGCTTTGAATTAATATATGAAGCTTTGAATTAGATTTCATAGTGTTATGATGTTTTCTGTTTATACATGGTGAATGGTATGATTATGGTTGTTTTATTCTCTCTATTATGCATTTGTTATGAGGTTAGGTTGTGTATGTATGATTTCATGTTGAATGTTTGAAGTCTGAGAGAGAGAGAGAGAATGAGTTTCAATTGTTTCTCCTGAGTGAGAGAAGTTCCTACAAGGAGTGCAGTGAAACGTCCGCAAGGTGTGCGTTGACAAGGGTTCTAAGTTTTATCTTAGAAATCTTAGGAGAGATATCGTTGTTCTCATTCCAACAGAAGTGCGGGTGAAGCACAGAAGTTGTGCAAGGTGTGCACAGGCTAGTCGAGGCCTTAAACTTATCAACTAAGGTTGAAAGGTAAAAGACTGTTGTTGCAGAAGGTGCACAGAGTCGAAGAATCAAATACACAGAAGTATTTGAAAGATCGCCGCAAGGAGTGTGTGTAGGAGTCCTTTTGAGACTCAAGTTTGCAAGTGAAATCTCAGGAGGGTCAGTGTCTTCGAAGTGTTAAAAGGGAGACGGAGTGAAGTCGCTTCGTAAAATCCAAGTTCAAACGAGGAACACTGGTTCATTTCATAGAAGTTGTCAAGGAGGAAACGAGTGGTCAGAATTCTCCGAGGAGAACTCCCGAAGTCACGAGGACTGAAGGATTCAGAGAAGCTGCAAGGTGGATAGGGGAAGACGAGCCCATCACTTTGGTATCAGGAATCAACGTGGACCGTTGATCATGATTTGTTTTGAGCATCAGGTCATTTTGGGGATTCAAAGTTTGTAAGTCTGGAGTGTAAGACAAAATCCTTGGTCACTCTAACTCCCAAATCGCGAAATATTGTGAAGTGGCATTTCGACATTTCAGTGTTTCATGGTTCGGGAACCCGAGAAGACAATGGTTTGGAATCAATAGTCTCGAACTCCTGGTACCCAGAAGCCCAAAATAATGTGGGTCATTGGATCTAAAGGGAGGCTATCAGCTGTTGATTCTGTAGAAGGCGCCATTTCAGAATTCAGGGTTTCGAAGATGTAGGGGACGGTAATCGAAGGTTGGTTCAAGTCCCGAAATCTGGGAAGAGTGACAGGTGGTAGGAATCCACGTTAGAGACCAAGGACAGTTGAGAAGACAAGTGGCACATACTCGTTGTCAGGTAGTGTCAATACCCATTGACCATTTTGGGGTTTTGGAGGTTGAAGAGTTGGGAGCCTTGCATCAGGATTCGCGAAGTCGCAAAGTCCGAAACTCTGAATCGGTGAAAAGTTCCGTTGGAAGCTAGTATTTTGTTGAACGCATCGAAATTCGGCATTTTGGTATTTTCGAAGACAAGAGGTCGGGGTTCTTTTCTCTGGAACTCCCGAAGTTGTGAAACACGATACAGCTGTGGAGGAGGATGCGGCCGAAGATTTCAGCATTTCGGCATTTCGGCATTTCGGATTTCGATAGGTTGAAGAGCGAAAACTCGACAACAGAAATCATGAAATCACGAAATCCAAAGTCTCGATTTGGTAAAGGGCTCAATCATATTATTAAGGTCAGGAGATTTGAGTGATTCTTTATGTTTGATCACATAGGGCATACTCATAAGGACCTGTGGATACACCATCGTGTGTGTGAGGGATTCCCTGTGGAGAAAATCAAAGAGTCATTCAGACTTAGGAGGGAAGATTTAGAACGATCCTAAGTGGATCTTGGCCCGAGGGTCGGGGATCTACGTCAAATGTCTTCCTCCATTTCTCCTTCAAATTAGATTAGTCATCCCTATGTTGAAGCTCGTCTTCCATTGAATTATCCTTCATGACTTCGCACACACCTATATTTCTAAGTCGCATACATCTCTTAATCTTTTTCAGTTTAGTTTTCCTTGTCAATAAAACTATCCAGCTCCCTTTCCCTAACTACATTGTCTTTCCATACACATTGTTACTACTGAGATCTTTTCATTTATAGTCCTACCACTCATTTTATCCTAACTCACGTTGACTGATGTGGGATTCCTTAAGGCCCACCTTTCAACAAGTCTTGTGCCATTGACCTCAACACCTTATCTAGGATATAGACTAGAGTCCATTTTGAGTACCTAGAGGCTTGCATGCCTTAATGGAAAGTTTGTAGGAATTACTTCACACACACCTAGGATTTATTTTTCCTAAGGTTATTTCTTGTTTATTAGTCATAATTAGTCATTATCCAGTCTCCTATATTTTAGGGGAGAATATTCCACCTGGAGAATATTCTCTTTCAGTTGACACTTCAGTTTGACTAGTTGAGTTGAGTTTAGATGTTGCATTTGTTTTGTCACCATGCAACATTGGGATCATCACCAACTCACTACTCTTTGTTCAATCAGTTAACTGAAGACTAGTTGACTAGTTAACTCATCTAGGTGGTAGTTCACTCCCGTAACTACCTAAGAGACTAGACTAGGTGGTAGTTTACTCTTGTAACTACTAGTGTGTGTCCAGATCAATATATACCACCACTAAGGCTCATTAGTTACTCATGTATCCTATATTTATTGTAAATTATTCACTCTTTTGAGTGTGGAATACGGTTAATGAGAATTCTTTCATTCTTTCTATCTTGCTTCTTCTTTCTTAATTTCTCTCTGCAAATGTGTGTAGTATTTTCTAGCTAGATCTATTCTGTGCAAGTTCAAAACATTTACATGGTATCAGAGCTGACGGACTGCGAAACAAAAGCTACACCAAATCATTTTTTGCAGGTACAAAAGATTGAAGACAACAAAAAGATGGATTATTCACCGAAAATACTTCTCACGCCTCATAACTATTTGGAATGGAAGCCAAAAAATCTTCTTCATCTTAGATGCAGAGGCTTGTACCAAATAACTATGGCAATGGAAGTAGAGCTTGATTCTGTCAATGAGAAAAATGACTTTCTCAATAGACAAGATATGGCCATAGGAAGTATCGGCATGTTTGTTTCTCCCAAACTTTTCCATCAAGTATATGAAGAATCACAAGGATTAACTCCAAATGAATTATGGACCAGATTGGAGGTTCTATTTGGGAATAAAGAATATTGTGAAGATTTCATGCAGGAGGTCGAACAAATAGAGCCAGAAGAGAAGCCATTAGAATATCAAGTCTCTTATTATGAAGAGTCTTCGACAAAAGTTTTTGTAGAAATTAATATTCCAATAATTGAAGATGATGTCTACTCCATTTCAGATTTATTTTCTGAAATTCATGTGGAATATATATGGCATGCATCTCAGGAGTCACATGCAGACACTGTTGCATGCACCATGCATGCATGTCAGGAGACAAAAAGAGAGTTGTGCACATCAGACACCATTCTGATATGTTTTTATCACAATTTGTAGAAACAAATTGGATATTTGAATTCCTCTCGGGAAAATATCCAATTTCAAAAAACAAATCGTCCAAAACGGAGTCCGGGAACTGAAGTTATATTGTTTCAAAATCAACAAAATTTCAGTGTTTTTCCAGAAACGGTCGTACGGTTTTCAAAGTTTCATCCAAAATTTATTTGGATATTATTCATTACAAGAAGATAAAGTGGATATGTTTGGAAATATCAATGATGCATATACTTCATCAGATCCATGTAGACATCTACATCTTCAACAAAATCTTCAACGAGCACAAACTTGCACAGTTGAGAGGTCTTCTTGGAGTGAAGAACATGGCTACTTAGCAACTGCCTTTTGTTCCTTATCATTTTTTATTTCATGCATTGTAATTTGAGGGGGGGTTTTGTTCCCATGAGGTTTTCCCTCTTTCCTCGTCTAGTTCAGTGTATCTTTTGTATTTGGGTACCTAACATGGCCTCGTAGTCGGGACCCATTTTTTATTTTCACCATAGTGATGTTCAGGGGGGGTTTTGGAGTTACTTCACACACACCTCGGATTTATTTTTCCTAAGGTTATTCCTTGTTTATTAGTCATAATTAGTCATTATCCAATCTCCTATATTTTAGGGAAGAATATTCCACCTGGAGAATATTTTCTTTCAGTTGACACTTCAATTTGACTAGTTGAGTTGAGTTTAGATGTTGCATTGGTTTTGTCACCATGCAACATTGGGATCATCACCAACTCACTACTCTTTGTTTAGTCAGTTAACTGAAGACTAGTTGACTAGTTAACTCATCTAGGTGGCAGTTCACTCTTGTAATTGCCTAAGAGACTAGACTAGGTGGCAGTTTACTCTTGTAACTACTGGTGTGTGTCCAGATCAATCTAGACCACCACTATGTCTCATTAGTTACTCATGTATCCTATATTTATTGTAAACTATTCACTCATTTGAGTGTGGAATATGGTTAATGAGAATTCTTTCATTCTTTCTATCTTGCTTCTTCTTTCTTAATTTCTCTCTGCAAATGTGTGTAGTATTTTCTAGCTAGATCTATTATGTGCAGGTTCAACACATTTACATTGCCATACACACTATTACTACTGAGATATTTTCATTTATAGTCCTACC
>SNQJ01S0067379.1:47479-68351 GCA_010110895.2 Picea sitchensis | reverse complement strand
GAGGAGCAGAGGGAACGTGCCACTGTACAAAACACGCCCTCCAAACCTTGAAACTGTGGACATGGGGTCTTCCAAGCAGGGAGATGGCCATGGCCACTGGCCTCATCCTTCACCTTTGCAAAGCGTTTGAAGAAAAAAAAAAAAAACGAGAATGAAAAGGGTCGAGTGAGGCTAGGGTTCAAGGAGATAAAGGAGAGAATAATTTAGGGTTGAGGATGAGAGCCTTGGGAAGGAGGGCACGTGGACCTCATGCACCCACGATGCCCGACTTCAAATAAAAATAAAATTTTGTTTATTTTTTTTAGTTTCTTTTAAAATTTCTCTTATTTAATAAATTTTTTTTTTTTTTTTTTAATTAATTCTTTTTAAAATTTCTTTAAAATTACATTTTTTTTATAGATTGTATAAAATATGTTACAAAAAAAAATGTTAATTATAAAAAAAATAATAAATATATAATAATAATAAAGTTATAAAAACAAAATAAGTTTGGAGTCCATGGGTTTTGAACCCATGACCACTCACCATAGTCCAAGCCTTGGAAAACAACCAAACACCAACACACCACACATGAGTCTTTACGAAATAAATTCATATATATAAATAAATTAATTATCAATAGTCATAAAGTACTATCCCGAAGTATAATCTCCAATTATCCAAGTTAACCAAGGACTGAGTTTCATGCCCTCAACCATCGATCCAAGCACCAAGCCCTTCCATTCCATTCCACCAACCAAAGCCAAGCACCAAGCCTGCAAGGGAGCATTTTGTGCACAACGTATTAACATTATAAAATTTTAGTGTTAATAATGGGTTTGAAACCTATGATTATTAATAATATATATATATCCCCATGATTAATGAATGTAATAGTGTAACTTTATAAATTATAAAGGTTGAAAGTCCTTGTAGAGTAGCGGGAGTTTGATGCATGTTATGGGAAATAGTCAGGGTAGAATAGGGGTATAATAGAAAGCACCATATAAGGGATTAGATGCACTGTGGCGAGTGTGGTACAGTGCTAGTGTAACTACTAGGTGAGAGGGTCAATAGTTTTCGTAGGCAAAGACATCAAGCTTAGACACTTTAACCCTAACCTAGCCACTTCCCCTAAAGAGAGTAACGTCTGTTTACAGAAAAGTAAAAAAAAAAACTTACGCCTAACCCTGTTTTCTAGTTTAAGTTGCATAAACGCGAAACATCCTTGAACTCACCTTGACAACTTTGGTTGATGCAGGTTAAATTATACAGGATGGTCAGGACTCGAGGAAATCAGGGTAGAGGGGCATCGTCGCAGGGACCGCCAGCGCCGCCACCACCATCGCCTGAACTAGCTCTCATACTGTGCTCTTTGGAGGCCATAAATGAGACTTTAAAGGGGCATCAACCAACAAGGATTGAAGTGGAGCCCCCACCATATAGAATGGGTAATCTAAAAGCATCATGGGATTCAGGGGGAGGACCTCCACCCGAAGACATCACTAGAGAACTGCAGAAGATCAAACTTTCGGAGTTTGCCGGGGGTCGTTTCAGTGAACATGCCGAGGCATGGTTGGAAGGCATGACAAAGTGTTTCTCCTGAAGAGACTATGCATCCAATTCAAAGGCGAAGATAATGATTTTTCAGTTAAGAGATAGTGCCTTGAACTGGTGGGGAAACCTGGAAAGGCAACTACATCTTAACCAGACACCGTATCTTGGGAACTTTTTGAGGAGAGGTTTCGAAGGAAATATCTACCAGCTTACTATGAGGAACAACAGGTGGGAGCATTTCATGCTCTAGTACAGGGAAACAGGACCATAGAAGAATATGAGATCAAGTTTATGGAATTGGTCAAATATGTCTCATACATGGATAATGACCAATGATAGGTAGAACACTTTGTCTATGGGTTAAACCCTAAGATAAGGGCTATGGTATGGATGTGGAAACCGTCTTCAGTAGCAGAAGCAGTGGAAAATGTGCGTTATGCGGAGGAACACATGAACTTAACTGGAGGTATGAGACTGACCTTTTTGTATCGTCCTGGATTCATAGGGAAGGTCCCTAGGACATTTCCCAGGGGAGGGGGCTCAAGGCCACCTCCATATGGTAATAGATTCACACCAAGAATAGTAGCTGCAGGGATTTCAATGGAAACAAGTGAAACATCCCGTTCATAACCAACGACGCAGGCAGGTCCATGGCCATCTCAGGGAGCAACTAGTAAGGGTAGGGGTTCCAGGGGAAGGAACTCATTTCAGAGATAGTCACAGAACAATGCGTAGGTTCAATCCCATGTTACCTGTTGGGGATGTGGAGGACCCCATTACCAGTGTGATTGCCCATAGTTACAATCAGAATTTGTGGATAGAGAAGGAAAGGCCCCGATGGGAAGAGCCAGTAGCAGCCACCATATTTATGCAGCGGTTAATAATCGCCAGGAAAAACATCATTCCATGGTGGTGGAGTCATCAGGTACACTAAATCATAACAATGTAAATATTTTATTTGATTCTGGTGCTACAAATAGTTTCATTTCACCATCTACATTAGAAAAGAGTGGGTTGGCAACCTATGAGCACGATGACTTTAAACAAGTCGAGATGGCTTTGGGGGGAAAATAAGCGGTAGGACCTAGCGTTGATAATTGTATAGTAGACCTGGGAGTGTGTACTACCAGGTTGAAGGTATATGCCACTTCTCTCCGGGCGTATGGCCTAATCATTGGAATGGATTGGTTAGAAGCCCATCGAGCTATTGTAGATTGTTTCATAAAAAGGGTGCTTTGTGTCAACGATAAAGGAAGATGAGTAGAGATCCACGGTGTAAGGAGACGGGTGTCTCTACGCTTTATCTCAATTATGAAGGTTAAGTGGTGCATGAGGCAAGGGTGTTGACTATATGTAGTGGAAGTAGTGAATGAAGGGAAGGGACCCTCCTTGGATTAGTACCAGGTATTGTCAGAATTTAAGGATGTTTTTCTGAATGAGTTACCAGGGTTACCTCCAGAGAGGGAGCTTGATTTTACTATTGAGCTAAAACCTAGTGCAGAACCAATTTCCAAGACTCCTTATCGGATGACAGCGCCATAACTTTGTGAGTTGCAAATGCAGTTGAAAGAGTTACTGGACTTAGGGCTAATAAGGCCTAGTATCTCACCTTGGGGTGCACTAGTAATTTTCGTAAAGAAGAAGGATGGTTCCTTACGATTGTGTATAGATTACATGGACTTGAGCCGTGCTACAGTGAAAAATAGGTACCCAATTTCATGAATAGATGACCTCTTTGATCAGATGAAAGGAGCAACGATATTCTCAAAGATTGATTTACGATCAGGGTATCACCAGTTAAGGATTAACGAAGGTGATATTCCTAAAACTGCCTTTTGAACTCGGTTTGGGCATTACGAGTTTGTCATAGTACCTTTCAGATTGACCAATGCGCCAACAGTATTCATGAGCCTCATGAATGGAGTATTCTGGAAGTACTTAGACCATTTTGTACAAGTCTTTCTAGATGACATCCTCATCTATTCCAAGAACGAAAGAGAACATGAGGAACACTTGCGGGTGGTGTTGTCCTGCCTTAGAGAGAAAAAATTGTATGGGAAGTTGTTGAAGTGTTCCTTCTTCTAGAAAGATATCCACTATTTAGGTCATATCATTTCCGGTGAAGGAATCTCTGTGGACCTAGAAAAGGTAAAGGCCATTATGGAATGGCCAGTGCCAAAAAATGCCCATGAGGTGAAGATTCATGGGGCTAGCGAGGTTGTGCTCGATTTTTTGGAAGGATTCTCTAAAATAGCGAAACCATCACCACTGCGGTGCAAAGGGTCAGGTATGAATGGATTGAAGAATGTGGCAGTGCATTCATTGAGCTTAAGGGTTACTAACTAGTGTGCCAATTCTATGAGTAACAGATATGGAAAAGGACTTCCACCGGTCTGCCGCGGATGCCTCGAAGCAAGGGTTGGGGGCGTGCTTGTCACGGGGATGGAGGAGTGATAGCTTATGCATCAAGGAAGTTGAAGAAACCAGAAAGAGATTTATACTACTCATGATTTAGAGTTAATTGTTGTAATGCTAGCTCTTTGAAACTTTGGAGGCACTATCTTGTGGGGTGAAACTTTGAGTTCAAAATGGACCATCAAAGTTTAAAACATCTCTTCCTCAAAGGGATATGAATTCTAAGCAAAGGCGATGGAGTGAGTTTATGAGTGAGTACGATTTTGTCCTCTCATACATCATAAAGGGAAAGGAAATGTGGTCACATATGCCTTGGTAGGAGGAATGCGTGTGTTCTCCTTGGTACCCTTAGAAGTCAATCTTAGGGAGCATGTGTTCACACAAATCCAAAGGCAGGTTGGTATTTAAAGGTTACTTCAAACCTCTAGAGTGAAGGCAATTAGATCAAAGTATGAAGGATATAGATGCAGGAAGTGAAATGATTGGTAAGATATTGAGGAAGGATATGCGTCCCACAGAAAGTAGGGATATCAAAGCATCATGAAGGAATCCCATAGGAGCACTACTTGTACACATCACGGGTGTGCTTAGCAGAAGAGGGTATGCAGGAGACATGAAAGCTTTTTTGGGTAGGAATGAAGCATGATGTAGTCCATTTTAAATTACGTAGAGATACCTGGAGTGTCAACAGTGAAATAGGCCATCACCCATCAAGCCTCCTATAACCACATGATGTTCCTATGTCCAAGTGGGAAGTCATCTCTATGGATTTGTTGTAGGGTTGTTGCTCACTATATCATAAGCCTGGCTGCATTCTTGTGATAGTTGATAAGTTGACTTAAGAGTGCTCATTTATTCCGATTAGAGACACTTACGATGTGTCTTGATGTGGCACCATTTTATTCCAGTTAGAGACACTTACGATGTCACTGATGTGGCACATGTGTTTGTAAGTGAGGTCATCTATTTTCATGGGATACCTAAGAAGATTATTTCAGATAGGGTCTCAAGATTCACTTCTAGGTTTTGGACAAGTTTGTAGTCAACGTTGGGGACTCAGTTGAACTTAAGCACAGGCTATCATCCTGAAATAGATGGGAAAACCGAGAGAGTAAATCAAGTCATGGAAGACATGCTTAGGATGTATGTCATGGATAATCAAACCCATTGGGAGAAGTACCTACCTTTGGTAGAGTTTACCTACAATAAAAGTTTTCATAGCTCCATCGGAATGCTACCCTACAAAGCTCTGTATGGAAGGCCATGCAGAATTTCGTTGAGTTGGGATAGATTAGAAGACCGAGTAACTATTGGGCTAGAATTGATTCAAAAGATTGAGGAATAGGTGATTTAGGTTAGGCAGAGACTAAAGGAAGCACATGATAGGCAAAAAAGTTATGCAGATGCACACAGGATTGACCGAAGTTATAAAGTGGGAGACCAGGTTTTCATTCGTATCAGGCCTAATAAGAGTACCATACGGTTCGGGAAGGGGACAAATTTGTCACCTCGATTTATAGGACCGTTCAGAGTCCAAGAGAAAATTGGACCTGTTGCCTATCGTCTTGTACTGCCAGCCCACTTGCATAAAACTCATAATGTTTTTCATGTATCTGTTCTACATCATTATGTTGCTGATGAATCACATAAACTAAATTGGAAGGAATTGCAGGTATCAAACGTGGGAACTCTCACAGTAGAACCGTTACGCATATTGGACCGTAGAGTCCGATAGCTTAGGAACCGTCTGGTAGACCAAGTTAAGGTCCAGTGGGACAAGTATAGTCTAGGATCTACTACTTGGGAAGACGCCAAGACACTACGACGAGATTATCCCTCACTTTTTTGACCACCTCGAGAATATGTTTCTCGAAGGTTGGGTGTATGTAACACCACCTTTTGACTTAGACAACTAGGATTACCTGAGGCCTACACACCTTTATTTTCTATTCACAAGTGACACTATTAAATGATACACTTGAACTTTTAAGACGTATGAATCTTTATGAATGTTTAAATGTATTTGGATAATGATGGATATGATGAGATATATTGTGAGAATGTAAATTTTATGAATGTTTAAATGTTATTGATGATGATGGATATGATGCCATCTACTATGTGAATGTAAATTCTATGAATGTCTAGTTTTTATTGATGATGATGGATATGATGCGACATATTGTGTGAATGAGAATCCTATGGAGGTTTAAATGCTATTAGAATGATGTTGGATATGATGCAATCTATTTTGTAAATGATAATTTTATGAATAGGTGTCATTAATTGGATTATGGGATATTATGAGATCTATTTCTAACTTGAAAACTTTGATGTTAAAGTTGTTAGTACATGGATACCGAATGGAAATTATGGTTGTATGCAATTACATGATGATAATGCATAGAAATGTATGAGTTCATGTTACAGACTAATCTGCAGGTTATGGGCTATAAAATAGCCAAGGGATAATGATGATGAAAGTGGATGTCATGACCACTGGCCAAGAAACAATATGGTATGAACCTTTGTATGTGAAATTATATTGGTTTGGATGCATTGCTATGATATGTGGACCAGTGAAGGATTTCAGGTGGTGAGACTGCCCAAAACTAAATAGACGATGAAAAAAATCCCAACAACATGGTGCCATTGTATATTCCATTGTAGGGTGTGGACCCTAGTCCTGTTAGGAGGGGTGGAGGCATTTCCCACTGTGTATCCTTTGAAACCTGAATTCATGGGAGGATGATGTTAGCTCATGCTCCCCTAGACATGTGATGACATCTGTCAGTTTCCTGCCGGGGAAGCTTGGTCAAGATAGTGACACTTCCGCTTACGGGTTCTATTTGGAGTTAGGTCAATATAGTTGATGCTCCAAGATAGTCCAGCAGAGGAAGGATAGGAATGGAAGATGGAAGTAATTTAGGGAGGAAGGATGAGTAGAGATAGTTGAGAGTGTATGGAGATTTGTCTTATGGTGGAATTTATTGTTTTCCTTCTGAAAAGAAAATGGATATATATGAATATTCATAATTATGTAACTAAACTACAATTGTCTAAATAACATTGTTGAGCCAGATAATAGTAATTAAAGGATTTCATAAACATTTGATTGGTTTATTGTCTTTTATAAAATGAATAGTCTTGTTGAATGGATTGGATGCATATGGAATTACTATAGAGATGATAGTTATTGATATTAGTACATGAACGAGACTTGTATGTACTAGCTACACATGCATTTCTTGCATATGTACACTAGTATGAATGAGTTTCTTGGCTTACTTACTAATAATGACGGTTATTTGTTATGAATGTGTGAACCATGTTTCTTTTCCCTTGTATCATAAAATACTTTAACTTTGGGATGAAGTTTCCTGAAGGGTGGGTGTATGTACCAACCCTAGTTAAATGATTGCTTAAGGTTTATCAAGTATAATTAATTAAATAATTAACTGTCCTAATGTATTTTAGTTAAATAATGATTATTTATTAATAATATTAATTAATTAATTAATTATTGTTTATATCTATTGATTAATTAATTAACTCATTTAAGGTTTAGGTAACGAATTAAAAGCTTAATAATTTATTTATTAGAAAACTTAACGTATGAAGGATAAGGTATTGAATGGAGGGATAAGGTGGGTGGCATTAAATGAAGGGAGGAGGCGGTGAATGGAAGGAGGATATGAGGGGCCGAGGCATTCGAGAGAGGGACTTTTTAGGAATTTTGGGGGTAAGGGAGAATTTTGAGAGCAGGGACTGTATTTTCTATTTGGGGTATTTTTCTGGTCTGGAGTTTGGGTGGACTGTTGCAGGGGTGCACCGGTTGCTGGGAATTTTGGGCTTGGGGGCCAGGAATCCTCACAGAATCCTGGAGCTAGGGAGCTGTATAGGCTCTATTCCTAGCTGGCAGGGAGGAAGGATTCAATTTTGGGTAGAGTTTGGGCAGAGCAGCAGCAAGGACAGACAGAGATTGGAGAAATAGCATCAGACAAAGGTATGTATTTTCATGAATATTTTGTGTTATGTGGTTGTTACGTTAATTTATTTTCATGCTGTTCATAAATAAAATTTATGCTGAATAATAAACGATTATAAGATGATGATTAAATTGTACAGGATATAATATTTTTTTATTCTTTATTTTAGCTTGTGTTTTATAAGGCTCTGTGGGGATAGAGACCTTATAGTATGCATCTGATAAATATCTCCTCCTAGAATCATAGGAAGAAGAATTACTCCCCCTATGGGTATGTCTCCCCCTATCTCCTCTGCAATATGATCATCATACAATTGCTACTACTCAACCAGAGCATAGATCAACTTCTCTTTCAATGACGATCCTTGGACCTGTCCATGCATCAAACTTGTGCCATACCATACATCATGAAACAAAATATATGCCAACAATTAAATAGAGAATCATGAACAAGATATCAACCAAGTACATTATGCACAACATCCATGTAATGTGCCAAAAGATATCATCCATGGAATGTATCAATTATATGCCTCTATCTATATGCCAACATATCCATCTACCAATATGCCAACCATGTGCATCCACCAATATGCCAACCGTGTGCATCTACCAACATGCCAAACAATGTATCATATCACTCATGATATGTCTCCATCATGAACCAAGTGCCACAATCATGTATCTCAAACAAATGAAAATTTTTGCGCTAATCAAGTAGTACCAATGGTGCAATATCATCAAACATATGCCATATATGAGTGTACCAAAGCTTGTACACCATTATGAACCAACACCACAAAATGATGAATCCCATACATGTATGCCAAATCCTCCATAAAACATGTGCCAATCAACCTGCTAGTAAGTGCCTCTACTAGTGTACCAATCATGCATCAACTATAGATCATCAATGATGTACAACATGATCATCTCATCAACTCACCAACCACATGTCCCAATGTGTAGCCCATCCATATGCCAAATCCATCAAGCTTTCAAACAAGTAAAATTTCCAATACATCATCAAGATATATCACATAACCAAGGTGCCATAACTTCACTGTCATAACCAACAATGTTCTTCAACAAAAAATGCATCAACCCTGTTCATGGGTTAGTTCCATGCACCCAAGATTTTATTTTACATAATCCAATAGATGAACATTTAAACCTGCAACAAAATAGTGTCAGAACCTGCAACAAACAATGTCAGACCCTTCATCACCGAGTTATACCATCACATCAAGCTGTAAGCCATGTGCATTGCCTTTTTCCCAAGGCTTTACCACATATACGCAGTCTGCTGCACAACAGCTCGCATGTGTATGCAACCTATTCAAGGTCAGCCTACGTATGTACGCGACTGTTACAACTATCACCTGTGTATGCCTCAGTAGATGACACTTTTGAGCTTCCCTTCAGTCTTTCATTCTGTTCTGGATGCTCTGTCTTCTTCACCCACTTCTGTAGATGTCCTTTCTCCCCAGGACTTGAGATCTGAGAATCCATCTTTTCAAAGATGTCTCCCTTCCTTACTTCATTCCTTCTTCTAGCCATGCCATTTGAAGTCCTCATCATGGAATTTCTTCTTGTGTTCCAACACTCCTGGGATTTGTGGCCAAATCCACTACAGCTATAGCATCTCATGGTGTTACAGTGAACAACAATATGTCCTACTTGATCACATCTCCAACACCTCATGATGTTATTAAATATTCCATTATATCTCCTTTCATAAGATCTACATTCAAAAGCTTTGTGACCATATCCATTACATGAATAACATTTCCCATGAAAAATACTTTCATACCTTTGCTTTGGTGTCCCAATAATAGCTTCTTGATGTCTTCCTTGCTTTGTTCTTTTGAAATTTTCTTTGCCTTGTGTAGATGGTTGTTTTGCAACATTGTCTTCCTTCTTTGATGGATTTACCTCATGCTTATTTGAGGTGCTTGCTTCAACATGTGTAGCTTCTCCTTTGTATCCAAGTCCTGATTTATCATATGGTGATCTTTGACTTTCCAAGATTAGTGAGCTATTCAAGAATTTATTTTACTTCTCCACTTTCTTTCTAAGATCAACAATTTTAGCTTCTAACTTATAACATGACTCTTCCTTTTCTTTTATTTGATTCTTCAATAGTTCCTCTATCCTTTTGGCTTCTTCAATTTGGGTCTTGAGATGAACAATAGTTTCAAAACTTTTGTTAATATCATCATCTACATTCATATCTTCATTTTCATTCTTTAGTCTTGTGATATCTTCTTCCTTTTCTTCTAATTTGGTCTTATTTCTCTCTTCTTGTTCTTTGAACATTCCCTTTAACTTCAAGATGTGCCTTTGACTCTTCTTGAGAAACTTTTTAGTGTTATCCGAAAGATAGCTATAGTCTATATAATAGTGGCCATTGCTATATTCATATAAACCATCTTCAACCTTCCTTTTAAGCTCCAATGGTTTTTCCTCTACTTCTTCCATGGGATAAAAATCAATTGATTTTATCCAAACTACTTCTAGATTTTCTTCTTCACTTGTAGAGAAAAATTCAACATCATCACATTTTGAATTATTGCAATCAAGGGTTTGAGTAGATTCTTTACCTTCATTTGAAATGTGTTCAAGATATTCCCTTTTGTCAACATCATCACATGAGTCTTTGCCTTCATTTGAAATGTCTTCAAGATCTTCCTTTTTTCCAACATCATCACTTTTAGAAATAATGCAACCAAGAGTTTTTGAAGATTCTTTACCTTCATGTGTCTTGATGGAGTTGTCTTCAATGTATTTGTTCTCCTTTTTGCTTTGATATGTCTCCTCTAGCTTTAGCCATAGATCCTTGGTGGAAGTGCATTTTTCCATGCTCTCTTTGATAGGGCTTGAGAGTCCACTAAGAATGGTCTTGAGAGTCAATGCATCATTCTTCTTTCCTTCTCTTTGAGCTGCAAAATTTGACTTGTTCTTCAATGAAACTTATCCACCAATGGATGTCTTCCAAATTGCTTTTCCCATTGTCTTCAAATGTAATCTCATCTCTATTCTCCAAGTATAATAGTTTTTCTCATTAAGGATTGGAACGTCATCATCCATTTGTGTGTCTATGGATCTCCTTCAATCTTTTTAAGGCTTGTGGTGAAGGCCCGATATAATACCAATTGTTGGACACACCTACCACACTTAGAGGGGGGTGAATGAGTGTGTGGATATTTTTCCCAAAACTTCCCTCTTATACAAAAACTCATCAATTAACATTCAACATTTACTCATTACTTATTGCAGTCATTTATAACCAGTTAGATGTGAACATATATCAACAACATATATCATCAACACATATCATCAATACGTCATCACCACAAGGAACACAAAGAACACAAGATGTATGTACCATTTTCTTTTTATTATGGACTACAATCCTTGGGGTTTTTCAGCAACAACTGAATAAAGTAAAACTCTACAAGAGCAGCAACTCTATCATGAAGACTCATCTTACACACTCAACACCAATTGAGAAGAGGCAATAATCCTTAACATATATCAATCTACAACATGTACATGACCTATTAGTAGTCCAACCCACGTGTGTATGGTCCTTGGCTCACTACAGCCCGCATATGTACGCGGCCAATGTATAATGCAACATGAGTGTGCTTATGAGAAACTAGGGTTGATCCTTCAAGATCAACTAAGATCCTGTGAAACCAATTCATCATTGTCTTCTGTCTCTCACTATCCAAATTGACCACCAGCCAGTCACAACACATCCAATCTCTCCAATAGCTTACTCATGCTCCACAATCAATCAATACGAATGCTACTCAATCATGCATAAGAAATCAACATACTCTAGTCATCATATCAATAATTAATCATAAGAGTGCTTCTCACTCCCTCAACCAACATAATCCACATCATAGCAACCATACCAAGAATTCCCTAAGCATTCAAAATCAAGAAATAGTATCCATCGAGACAATAATGAAACCATACCAGTGTCTCAGTGAAATATATGAGCTCATAGAATACAGATTTGGAACCTGCTCCAGTCTTCAACTACTAGTCATCATCTCAAATACACATCTCCATGATTTTATCCACTGTATGTGCCCTGTCCTCATACAACCTGCATATGTACGTGCCCAGGCCCATTACAACCTGCGTACACCTCATAAACTAGGGTTTCTGAAGCTCTGAGAATTTTTCCATCAAGATCTCCGATATTGCTGAAACATTGATGCGTCCATGAGATCCTCCTCACACTCTCTTTCTCAGAATAGATCCTCAATCATGCTCAAGAGATCCACACCAAGGGTGCTCTCACAAGAAGCTCTCCATTGATCCACAAAAAGTATGATTTTCAAGAGTCCATAGCTATCTTATTTATACTTTCATCCTCTAGGTCACTTAACCCTTTTCTAGGTCACTTAACCTATTTTCCTTATTTTAGGGTTAACCACTTTCCATAAATAGAAATTTGTTCATTACTTTATCATTTAAATATTCCTTCTTGATTTTGTCACCTAACTTTATCATTTAAATAATCTTTCTTGATTTTGTCACCTTACTTTACTATTTAAATAATTCACCTTGACTTTGTCACTTTACTTTATCATTTAAATAATGATTTCTTCTTTTAGGTCACTTTGTCTTCTTTGACCTTGGGGGATTCAAGCCTTCATATGGGGGTCCTCCAACTTTGTAAGGCCATAAATCTCAAACTGTGAGGAGTTATGTGACATTCCACATACCACCAAAAATGGCATGACAAGCACTATCCATCTAGGATAGTTTCACCAAAAACTTCATTGATCTTCATCTCATTATTCCATATACAAACATGGGTCCTCCAACCATTATTCTAGGATAACTCAATCCGCAAAGCTTCTTCCTGTGAGGGATTTCACCATAAGGGGAGCACTTTGGAGTTCTTCCATTTGTGCACCTTATCAATCATGATAAGACAATAATGATTCATCTATACATTTTTCCAACAATGTATCATATACAAATGAAACCACATAGATCCATCTTCATCGTGTATTAATGACAAATCATTGATCCATATTCATCTATGCATTCTCATCAAGGATAATACAATTTACATCAATAATCAATCAATCAATCCTTTGGAATCAATCAATCACTTAACATCAATCAATTACATCAACCAATCAAACCATCGACATCAATGACAACATTATACAACACATCATACTCAAAATAATATGCCTTCCAAAAAAATCCGTATAAGAATTATGTTTCTCTCATTTGTCCCATTTAATATTTAAAACAAATTCCAAATGAACACACAATCATTTGTATTGACTTTGTTCAACATCCAAATAATCAACCACTTTCCATAAATTACTTCCTCAAATCAAACAAATACACAAGTTCTTTTAAAATCGTGCCCGGTTCCATTCCTTTAATCAATTTAACAATTAAATTGCAATGATACCATACTGTTATAAAAACCATGCCCATCTCTGATGGTGAAGTCAAACTATATGATGCACCATATCCATAAAACATACACAGTGGACTACCAAGCCACAACTACAAAACTTTAAATTGCAACAATCCCAATCAGGCAATTTAAACCCACAGTAACAACAACCACCATTTCAACTTATACCATGCTATAGGAAACACACACATACCAATGCATAGAACAATAAGCATCGCTGTGACACAATAAAACCATAAAATAATGATGGGTTAGAAATCCAATTGATACAACACAAGAGGCAATGACTGTGTGTCCATTTCCATTTCCCAAACCAACCAATTAAACCATGCCAAGCTATCAATTCAACTGTCACCATAAATAATGCAACGACTATCTACCAATGATAAAAACCACTGTCAATGATATTAATAGAGATGAGCCAATAATCAATCACTATCAACGCTACTTCACCAACTCATAACAATCAACAATATACCCAACTGGAAATAACTGGTTCTTTTATCAAAATCGGGCTTTGAATAATCAAGGGTGAGCTCTGAGTAATCAAGGGTTCTCTCAGTGGAACCAACATAGGGAGACTAGATTCGACCACACCAACAACAGGTGAGAACCCTTCAAGACAACATGGTGGACACACAGGCCACATAACCATTAGCTTGCAAGGTAGGGTGACAATTCATACCAGGTAAGAGATACTATGAACAGAGGAGCACAGGATTCTTACTGGCCCATAATAACACTGAGAACACACAGGGAATAACCCTCGTAGTTTTCCCATTCAACCGAAGAATGATGATATAAAAACAAATCCATGAAAGAAACCAACCTTAAAGCAAGCCTCTTGGAACAATAACCATCATAACCAACTGCGCAGACACCAATAACATAAAACGAGCCCACAACCAGGTGAAAATGATATGCAGTGACCCAAGGTAGTTCAAAATCAAACACAACAACCCCATAACACCAAATACGATTGGGTATGTTTACAAGAACTGTGTGGAGACGGACAACAAGTATAGATCGAATGAAACCCTCCAACCAAAACCCATAAGACAACAGAGAGCCTTCATGGCTTCCACCACATAGAATCATCAATGACATCGTGACTTCAACTATCCAATTTTTTGATTTACAATGAATAACACACAACCAACCATTCCAGAGAAATATCACAAGTTTACATAGTTTCCAATCTCAAGAAAAGCACAAATCAATACATCACTGAGCCAATATCTATTTCATAACAAGAGTGAGTTCATGGATGGTGAAAAATACATACCTGTAACCAAAACCCCTTAAAAATGAGAGCTTGGTCGAGCAGTTCATTCCTCACCTGAATATCGAAGATTAACTGCATCGAAAATAATTGAACAATAGACAAGATAGGGTGATGGCCAGTGGGAGAGGTATGGAGTGACGTGCAGTAAATGCATGCCGCTTCCATCCTCTACTCATTCAATTTCTTAGTACATGCCAACCACCATCAATTAATCCATTCAATTAATCCATGCATCGGAACTAACATCCATTACTTGCAAAGTGTGCCACCTTATATCCATTAACCATTTCCAAACATACCATAACACATATCAAATGCGCCTTCATATAACTCAATAATAATCGCATAGCCACTAACATTGCTAGTTATGACTAACAATAATCCTTTTAATTTCATTTTCATATACTGTAGCATAGCATAGTATAGTATATGATAGCTCCTCTTCCTTGGATTTTTTTGCTCATATTTCTTTTATCTCTTATTATAGCTAACATGTGTCTTGTGCAGGTGCAACATGTAACAAATCATGGTGCTAATAACAATGTGATAACAGTGAATATAAGCCATTCATATAACATGGAATTTAGCTTAGAGCAATTAGAACCAACACATAATATGCATTATCCATATGCTATTATGTCACAATTAAAACCAATCATGTAGAACCCTATGAGAAATGTTGAACAACAACACAATATCAAATAAGAACCTCATATGATCCTCTAATCTACAAGGGGGTCCCACTTACTAGTATTATATATATCATTAGCTTATAATAATAGTCTTTTAGCAATACTTTGCGGGCAAAATCCTCGTTGCGATTTTTATCGTCAACAAACTGGCGACTCCACAGGGAAATTTGTTTTCAATAGATTTAGAACTAAGAACACATGGTTTCGCAGACCAAGAACAACAGATCAAGAAGATATAACTAGGAATATTATGCAACAGGGGGAAGTGAGTGGATTTAATGGAAAAATGATTGGAAATTTGGGAATAACTCATGAGAAATGTTAAGCATGAGGGGGTTTATCCTTGTATGCATAATCATTCAACCATAATCTACTCTTTACTTTAAAGAGAAAAATTATGGACTTGCTCTTTTAAATTTTCAAATGGATGAAGAAATGGAAAGAAGAAGCGAGAGATAACCAATTTCTTTATAAGACAACAGTGAAAGAAGATAACAAATTCAATTGCATTCAGGGGGAACATCGTAAAAAATGTGTAAGCTTGATTTTTATTGACTAACAATATATTGCAGGATTGTTATTGTGGAAGAACTGGTCCAACATCTCATTCTTGACCAAAATCAACTAAAAGATGAAAAAAACAATAAAAATCATGACATAATTAAAATTGCAAAATTTAAAACAACAGAAATAAAGTGACAAAAATGTAAAAGAAACAGGAAATTGTTAAAAAAAGAAAGCAGAAATCAAACTACTGTAAAGCAGAAATCAAAACAATGGAAAAAAATGAAAGCAAATCTAGACTACTAATATACAGAAAATCCAAACAACGTTAGAACTTTTCAAGTTGGGTCCATGTAATGTTTCAAGTGAGAACCGTTAGTGTTGTAGGAGAATAATCGCTCATGTAAATCTTTTAGGATGTAAGAGTTAGTACCTAGGACAAAAGTGATTTTGAAGGGACCCAGACATAACACTTGAAACTCCAAGGTAATTAGCAACCCTTTAACGTATATAATTAGATCATCAAGATAGATATGAATACCGACCAATTCGTCAAGAGTTATTTGTATAGATCTTTTAAAAGTGGTACTTGCATCAGGTGAGACAAAAATCATATGTCCATAAGTCACGTTACCCCAATTAGTGATAAAAGGTGGTTTTGTAAGCATCTGCCTTTTTTACGTTGATTTGATTATAACCAAAAAACTGTCAAGTGAGGGCCTCATCCATGAGCTTACAACTTGCTGTAGAATAATTTCCATATTAAGGGGAGGGAAAGGATTTTTCATAATAGTATGATTTAATGTGCGATAATTAATGCAAAAGCTAACATGATCAGTGACCTTTAGAACATGAACCAATTTGGAAACCCATTCAAGGTACTTGACCGTAAAGGTGATTCCAGCCTTCAAGAAAATTTCCAACTCCCTTCAAATAGTTACTTCCAGTGTAGGGTTGATAGGTCTTTGTTTTTTCCTAACTGGTTTTATGCCTTCCTTAATGGGGATAGCATGCTGTATGAGACCATGATCAAAACCATGAAGATCCTCGTAATACCAAGCAAAAACATCTTGAAATTCACCAAGTGGCTTGGCAAACTTCATTTTCTCTTCATCAGAACATTGGGCACCTATTTTAACATTCTTTGGAGACTCGGGTGTCCCAATGTTCAAGGAGATCGTTTCACCCATATTCCTTTTTTACTCCTCTTCTCTCTGTTTCTCTTTATTTCCTACATCACTCGATGAAAACAAACTCTCTAGAGGAGTCAAGCCTTTAGGAATCTTGTTATCTTCTATGGATATGACTTCCTTGGGCTTATAGGGTTCATTTTGAATGAAAGAACAGATGCTCTCATCGCTAGGGAATACCTGCCAAGATTCTATATTTTCAGGAATATGTGGATGATACAGAGATTGAAAAGTACAATCAGGTCTATGTGGCATAATTTTTCGATTAGGAGAGGCTGTAAAAAAAACTAACCAATCAGCCATTGAGTTCAAATCCCTCTTAACATGAGTGATGTTAAAATATAATAAGTTCAAGATAAGTGACCAAACAATTTGGGTATATCGTTTCATCAACTTGTTGCTAGGAGAATATATCTTACGTACAAGGTTCACAACAAGCTCAGAATCTCCAAAACTTGAAAGGTGACCACAACCAAGATTATAGGCATTTTCAATGCCTAATAATAGAGCTTTGAAGTCAGTGACATTGTTTGTGCAAGAAAACTCCAACCTGTAAGAAAAATTATGAATCTTACCAACATGAGAGTACAAGATTATGCTAGCTCCGTTACCTTCACTAGAGCACGGACCATCGAAGTGCATGTGCCACATACCATCATCTAAATCAATCTGTTCAAAGGGGATATTTTCTTCCTCAACAAATATGGAATACACCCCTAGGTCATCTTCAATATAGTTCACATTAGGTTGTGGAACACTTTCTATGTAAGGTGAAATCCTTCCCTCTCTAAGGACTATAATGTTTTTTCCATTCTGAGGAGTGAACAAGTGTGTCCTGTCGAGTGAGAGGTATCTACCCATCAAAGCTTGCCAATATCTTTCCAAGATTATTGAGTAATTCCTTACTGGCATGTCAATTACCTTAATGTTAAGGGTTCTCCTTATTTCTGGGTGTGAACACAAAACTAAGGTCACATCTTTAATCTCGCCTATGGTTGTTTTTTGTAGACTATTATAAGAGAGCATGCTCCTGGCATTTTCATTTGTACAAGACAAGCCTAGCTCTTCCATAATAATATTTGACATCACACTTTGGCCCGAACTTCCATCAATGAGGCAACAATGGGTGATATTATCCTAAATATTTACAGAAATATAAAAAGGGGTTTTTTTACAGGGTATCTAAAGTTATGTACACCTACTTTATTTACAGACGAATCCTCTTCATTCACCTCTTTAGAGAGGTGTGATACAACAGAAGCCTTTCCTTCCATGAATTGTTTTAGATGCCTCTGTTGTTCATGGATGACAACCATGTCCAAGAGGGTTGCATCTTCTTTAATGTTGGTCAACTTATTCAAAATATTGTATTTGGAAGAGGGCAGAGGGGAAATTGTTCCTTGACAGGATAGCCTTGGGCTGAAAATTATTTTCAATTGGGTTTATAAAGGGGGGTGCATAAGAGGATGAATCTCTAGGGGTTAGAGGGGACACATTTCCCTTTCGCTCATACACTATCATACGATTATTCATATCTTGTACTAGCTATAAGAGGGCAGACATGTTTTTCTGTTTAATCGATTCTCCTTGGGGAAGACCTATTCTTTTGAGTTGTTCTTCATACTCTAAACAAGTATGCAGAGTGAAACCGAGGTTACTAATGGATTTTTCCTCAAGCCTATGACGATAGGAGAAAGGTAATGCATTGTAGTAATGCATGAAAGTGGCTTGGTTTTGAGGTTGAATGAGTTCAGGGATTTTATTGTGTGAAACACAAGTTGAAGGACTTGATGGTTTCACCATCCTTATAGGCTATGTTATTGTACTCCTGTAATTTCTCAGCTGGGCTTTTAGATTTCCCATAGGTGGATTTGAACCAATAGACTAAATCCTCCCAAGTAGACAAAATCTTAGGAGGAAGGTCAAAGAAATCGGCCGCAGCCTTTCCTTCCAAGGAATTGATGAATAAGTACATGCAAGTATCATTGTCATTTGCTCCTATGTTGTGACAAACATTAGAAAATGCCACCAGGTGTTTATTTGTAGTGACAATGTTATTTCTCGAAAACCTAGGGAGATGATCTTTGAACTTAGGAAGTGGATGAATAATAGGTGCTAGGTTAAGAGGAGATGACACATGCCACGATGTAGTTGTGATGTCTTCTTCAAAATGAAAAAGACCATAATTTTTAATGACTTTGGTGGTATTTGTGGTAGATTGGACATGGATATGGTGGCTATATAAGATAGAAATCACTGATGAAGCTGAATACTGAGAGGAGGAAGCATTTCCAATGCCACCAAATCCACCACTAGATTCCATCTTGTGGATGATAGGTGAGGGAGAGAAAGACAAACTGGATGAATCAAACAGAGTTCTCCTTAGAGCACTTTGTTGGGTCGATAACACACTGTTCCTTCTTCCTATTTCAGCAATAGGATTAATCTCAGGTGATAAGCATATTATTCTTCTAGAAACATGAGAGTCTAAGGACATGAAAGTAAGGCCAAAAATGAAGGAACAAGAAAATTACTGCTGATTTCTAGGCTGTCTACATCTAGCTTCCCAATGTTCTTGGGCACTAATATCTTGTTCAATTTCTACCCATGAATGATTAAGCTCAGCACGAGTATTGGTAGTGTCTAAAATGACGTTGAAAAAATTCAAAGAAATGTTGGTCTAATCTTAAAGACCAGACTCAATATTGGGCTGCCTTGCAATAGGCACAATCATTAAGAAATAAAATAGTCAAAGAATCAATATTAGAAAAATAGATGTATTCGATGCTAATCAAGCATAAAAATTAACCAAAGAGATATTGAAGATCTCCCCAGTATGGTTGCCAAATAAATGTTGAGGAAAATATATGAAATGATCTTACTCAAACATTTTTAGATCCTGCTTGGATAAAGAAATACAGACAGGAATATCACCCTATGTTTATAGCCATCAAAACTGATATCATAATTCACAAATATTGTTTACAAGTGCTTAGGATGTTTTTTTATAATTAAAAGCTCGCTGAAAAAATCATTTTTTATGTAATTTTCTGAACATATCAGATGCTAAAATAAATATAGAGACAGAAGTAAAGACACCAAGTCAATAATCAACACATATGAGACATAAAACAATCCTTTATTTCATTCCAATTAATCAAAGAATCGTTCTCTTTACAAAATTTCTTGAGGAAGTTTTGGACCAAAGTCAAACTTAGACGTCCCCGATGAAACATACAAAAGGAATTCTGACAGAAAATAAAAAAACCGAACTTGAAAAGTTGGATCAACTTTCCACAGATTTTTGCCCACTAGAATCTGCACAATAGCCTTTGTCAGTCATGAAAACTAATTCACAAACAAACAAGTCTACACAGACTATCAAAGATAGATCAACACCTCTAAAAAAAAAGTGTCTGAATGATGTAATTCAACCCTGGATCTTGTTTTCTACAATAGGACCCTGCTATCATAAACAAAATTAGGCTTCTAATGGATTAAGGAATGAATGAAAGATGAATTATCTCAACAAAAATCAAAGATCAAACCTTAGTATGCTTCTCCTTCTATTCTCCTCTTGTTCCTCCCTTTCCTTTTGCCTTTAAGAAAAATAGAATTGGTTGAAGTAGTTGAACTACTTCATTAGTTAAGTTAACTAAAACTCAACCAACTTTTTAGTTAGGGGGAAAAGTAAAAAATCATAATAAGAGTTTTTAAATAAATAATAACTAGTAGGTGGGACCCCTTGTGAATCCCTTTAGTTTTTAACAATCATAAAACAACTAGTTAATTAAA
>SNQJ01S0067379.1:13211-31615 GCA_010110895.2 Picea sitchensis | reverse complement strand
AAAAAAAAATGATTTGATTTATGCTTTGATCTTAAACATACCCACTCCTTGGGTACCTCTAACTTCACCCTCTTGGACTGATTCGAAATTTTTATACCAATTAATTATTAAAGACGCATGAAATGGGCACATGCAAATAATCAAGATTCGTGCTAAACTTAAAAAGAATGATTAATCATGCTATGAACATAAATAACCAACAAGAAGGCAAATTAAAAATACATATTTCAGAGATAACATGCACTCGCATGTCAAATTTCAGTCCATACAAGGACAAATTGGAAAATTTTCAATGTTGGCCCCATCAACATGTCAGTTATAAGCGGGGTCAAGTACATGAGAAGGTGTGACTTGTTGTTGGATTTTGATAGAATAACTAAAGAATATTTTATTGGCGAATTTTTTTTGTAAGTCATGTTTGAGTCCAACAACCATCCCATATTGTCAATCCATACACGCACAAATTGGAAAATTTTCAACATTGGCCCTATTCACATTAATTATTCTATAGGCTTGTTGTTTGATTTGTGGAATTGATTGTCTTGTTCATGTTTGAGTATAGAAACCCTCCCATACCGTCATTGTATGTGTCTAGTCTAACCATGTCAAATTTCAGTCCATACAAGCACAAATTGAAAAACTTTCAACGTTGGCCACATCAACATGTCAGTTATAAGTGGGGTCAAGTACATGAGCAGGGGCGCCATATTGTTGGCTTTAGAATAACAAAAGAACAATTTATTATTAAATAGTTTGTTTGACTCATGTTTGATTCTGAACACCCTCCCATAGTTTCAATGCATGTGTGTTGTCCTAGCATGTTAAATTTCATTCCATAAAAGCACAAATTGAAAATTTTCAACATTGGCCCCATTCAAATTAATTATTCTATAAGCTTGTTGTTTGATTTTCGAATTGGTTTTGTGAGTCATGTTTGAGTGTCAAAACCCTCCCATACCGTCATTGTATGCATCTAGTCTAACCATATCAAATTTCAGTCCATACAACCACAAATTGAAAAAATGTCAATGTTGGCCCCATTCACATGTCAGTTATAAGCGAGGTCAAGTACATGAGCAGACGCGCATTATTTTTGGCTTTCGATAGAATAACCAAAGAATGTTTGATTGTTGAATTGTTTCTTTAACTCATGTTTGAGACTGGAAACCCTCCCATACCGTCAATGCGGGTGTGTTGTCCTAGCATGTCAAATTTCAGTCCATACAAGCACAAATTAGAAGGTAAAATCTAACAACAAGGCCATTAATTTTCATGATTTATTTCATGGTTTGGTCTTGTTTATATATGTGTAGATTGTGTGTTCAGGAACCATATTTCCATTGTTTTTAACATGCATATCACCTCACCTTCACATAAAATTTCTCAAATTGGCATATAATAAACCCGAATGAGATTCTCTTGGTTTCAAGAATAATTAATTCTCTATTGAACAGGGGAAACCATGTGAATATGGAAGATCTAATTATGCCCCCCCCCCACACACACACAGCACTCTCAATTCCCCCATACCTAATTTGACATAATAAATAACATGTAACACACTACATACAAAAATGGAAGAAAACTTAAAAAAACGTAATTAACATGTATAAGTAAACATTTAAAAAATAATAAATCATATAAATACTAAATATATATTACTGGAATAAATCATAGAAAACATATAATCGCTTACCTCGTACATTTCAACTTTTAAAGATCATTCATCTTATTCTTCATCCAAATCAACATTTGTATCATGATCTAATTCAGAATTGATAATGTTGAAAGGTTCATTCATATCAACGTCAATTTCCCTATCATCATTGATATCATCAATGAGAACATTTCCTGCTACATTTGGATGATCAACTTCTTCGGCTTATTCATCTGACACATTTGCAGCCACCTGCTCTTGATCTGCATCATCATCTTATTCTTCAATATTATCTTCTTCCTCTACATGATTATAGTTTATTGGTCTTCCTCTTGGAACATATCTAACAACGTATGAC
This sequence comes from Picea sitchensis, assembly GCA_010110895.2. Classification (NCBI taxonomy): domain Eukaryota; kingdom Viridiplantae; phylum Streptophyta; class Pinopsida; order Pinales; family Pinaceae; genus Picea; species Picea sitchensis. Next base: position 29,600 of record SNQJ01S0067379.1, on the reverse strand, counting down.
CAACTTGCTTTATCAGGTACCTCTGAGTAAAATACTTGCTCACATTGACTTGGAATAACATAAGGCTTTGTACCTGGTTCAAATGCCCTTGTATTAACCATGGTAAATCCATTAGCATGCTCAATAACAATTCTTCCAGGATCACGTTCATGCATATGTAGCATGTACCATTTGACCTCAAACAAAACTATTTTAAAAGAATTAAAATCACACTAAATTATATCCTCCAAATACCCATAGTGCTTATTTTTCAGTTTCTTATGGATACCTGTCAATTCTAGAGGAAACATTAGTGACCTTAAACACTGCAATTATCCCACAATCCGAGGATTTCATCTTATCATCCAACTTTTTGATACGAAATTTACAACCATTACACCACATAGCCTTGTGGTGGTTCAACTACAACATGGACAACAGTAAAAAATGCATTGTCCATTAGTAAACGTCATATAATATGGACTTGGTAAATATATACTTCAAAACATAAACAAACCAAATACATTGATATAATGGGAAATAACTATAAAAATGTGGGTAAATATACTTCCCTTTTTATCTTTTAAACCAAAGGTTAAACCAATTTCCTTTTGTGTAAGATCGAGAAATTCATGTCGATAAGAATGTGTTGTTTTAATCATCTCACTGACCCCTTCCCATGATAACCTACCATAGTATTCTTCACATCGTTCTATTCAATACTCCATCCAATCAATATTGTTTGCAATGTATAAATGTAGAGCATCCCACTCTCGTCCAACTATATGAAAAAATAACAATTGAATATCAATAATTAGCTATCATTGGCAAAGTTTAATATAGTTGATGAAACAAAAATAAATGAATGAGTATGATAATATAAAATTGAAAAATTAAATGTCTAATATATTAAATCTACAACATCTAATTACCTTTCACGGTCCTCATTCTACCTTTCTCCAATAGGACATCCCCTTCAAATTTGTTGATGGAGTCGAGATGCCAAATGTGAGGCACATTCATATTTTCTGCTAATTTAGGAAGATATTGACTAATATACACCATGCATTGATATACCATATAGCACTCCACTATAGAACCCTCAGGACATGCTCTTTGTCTAACAAAATCCTTCAATGACTTCAACTGCCTCTCCACCATCCACATCGGCCTTATGTGTACTAGCCCACATAATTCAATCTCCTCAACTTGGTGTATGAGGTATTGTTCTTGTGCATTGAAAAATGTTGGAGGTAGATACTTTTGCATTTCACACATTAGTCAGGGAATTTCTCTCTTCCAATACCTTATATCTTCTTTATGGGTTTCTTTAGATGAAAGCCACCTACAGATGGTGAAAGAAAATAACAAGTTTGAACAATATCAAGGTATATATATAATTGCAGATAAAACACAATATGTCAATAAGTTCTACTACAAAGCACTAAAGAAACATTTTCCATATAAAATTGCATTACTTACCTCATGCATTTGCCAAGATCATATACAACTTGTTTTATGTTGGTGTCAAAGTTGTCTAGGAGAGATAGAGGTAGAACATACTATAACAAAAATCAAATCATTAATATTTATTTCCAAATTAGAGAAAACAATTACTAAAAATATGTATACCAATATGTTAATCTACATAATAATTACCTTAATGAATGTATGTCAGTCATGTGTTTTAGCCCCACCAAAATCACATTTTTCGTTAAGATATTTTGTATGTTCGACAAAAACCCCATCGGAAACCTAATTTTCAGAATGACCTCTTTTACAATATTGCTCTGTTGCTCTATCAATAACCATGGAAGACTGATATTTTGTTCTCGACCATCACCATTAGAATTAATAATCACACTTTTCAATGTGTGATTAGCATCATGGATGTCACTACAAATCTTTTCAATTCTTTCTTTCTCGGTCCTTCCATCTAAGATTTGCCATAACAATTATGTTATATTCTTCCATATATGCATTGTATCAAACAGATGAACTATTTGTAGGTGCTCGTAGTAGGGAAACCTACTAAATTGTATGGGGTAACTTTTCATTCCTTTTGGAATCCCATTTGTGTCTTAACAACATTCATGAAACATAAGCGAAATCACATTAACACTAATTAATCAATATAGCTAGGTATCACACTGAACAAAATTCACTGGAAAAAAATCATAAGATTTATAATATTATGATACATAAATAATTTACATACCTTGATGATTTCTATTATATTCCAACTTCCATATGTGAGGTGTCATTGTTCGTGGTTTTTTTCCATTCTCTTCTTTACCATTGAATTTTTCTTTCTCGATAGTTCGATAACTAATTCTTAAACTATACTTAAAACTAAAACATAATACCTAAACCTAAATTCACCTGATTTTATCACATTAAATCCATTTAAGAAACCCTAATACTATTAATAAATCAACTAAAAACAATCTAATTCTAACCCTTGACCTTTATATTCATAACTCAACCCTAAAAATTCCTAGACTTACATATAACCAAAAACCTAGAATTTTGAAATATTATCAATTACCTTAATTATCATCATTTATTAATTATAAATTGATTTTAAATTTTTCCTTAGTTCTAGAAATAGGGTGTTATAGATAGCCGACCTAATTGCAATCTCAAAATTGTCCTGCATTTACTATTAATTGACCAAGATCATCAAGCTTTGTAACTGACGATTAGTCTTGATGATGAATCCCGATTCGGATTTGAAACGTCAATGACAATAATGGCACCAATTGTGGATTATCCGGCAAAAAACCTCGAAACTACTCACCACAAAAATCTGAAAACAGTAATTCATATCTTTAACTTGGTACTTATTTAATTGGTTCAACATACATTAATTGTATTTAGTTATATGTCCTTATATATAAAAGATATAATTATCATGAACGAAACAAAGAAATGAAATAGTATGTCATACTTTCAAGTAAATAAAGACAAGCTAATTAAATACTTGGAACAATCATTGCCAACATTATGTGCTCTCTATTTATCGGCATCCAAGGAGGAAGGTTAAACAAAAATAGGCCACACTAAGAAAGTAGAACAAAACTCTGCAAATGGATTAACACCATAAGTTGCCAATGAAAGTCTAACATTACGAGGTTCTTCTTTAAAAATTGGTTATTTTTCTTCGATGTTCTTCAATGCAGAACCATCTGCAAGCATTCGGAGAACATCGTCTTCACTCTTGTTATTTGCATGGAAATCCATAAATTGTGTTATACTTGGGCACCTGAACAGTTATTGGAAACGTGGAATTATGGGAATACAATGAAGAACTTTGTGAGGCGCCTTTTTTGTTGCTTGATTGGTTTGATATCTACTTATTTGACATTGTGGACATTCATTTTCTAATGCATATTGTCCATAGTGTATGATATGATCATTAGTACATGCATCAATAGCTTGATACTCCATTCCAATTTCTTTCATAATCAAAGATATTTATCGATATGTGCGTGGTAAAATATTTGACAGTGGTAATAGAAATTCACCTAACAATCTACACCATTCAAAAAAATAAGTCAACGTAAACAATATTAATCATAAATATCGCATCCCTACTTTATGAATTAATTAACAATAACAATATAGAAAAATAGTCAACCTTTATATATATGTCAATATGACAGAAATAATACATTATATACCTTACGATTTGTGTGATACAGGTGTTTGATAAACCATTCAAAACCTTCAAGTTCACCAACAACAATATAGAAAATAGAAGATTTGTTGTTGAGCCTTCATAAAGAGGTTGTCGTGACTTCTCGAGTAGAGGATCAACATCATGAATATCATATTGGTTGTCCTCGTCCATTAGAGAAAATGTGTCTTGGATCAATCTATGTATCTCATCTTCCTGATTTGTATCAATAATGTTATCTCCATCCATATCATCATTCAGAACTCGATCCTCAATATTTTGATCTCCATGTTCCTCACCTTGTAAAGTAGTATTTCTACAACTAATTAGAAAATAACTCTCTGGCGGTCGACGTTTTGGGGGCATTGTCTTTATATTTACAAACAATGTATTAAAATTAGTGTGTATAGAACATATATTCAAATGATAAAACATTTGAAAAATACATGACATGATCACTATTACAAATAATACATTATATATTGAATAATGTCTTACCAAGGGATGATATTCATAACCCCCTTCAGTGCGTCCCTTCTTCCTACAATGTTTTTCAGTTGTTGTTATTAAAATTCTTCTTGTTTGAAAGCCCCTGCAATCATTGCAAGGGAAATAACATTTTCCATTTCCCTTTACCTTCAATGCCACTCAAAACTGAGCAAACCTCCTTGCATTTTCATTCATAGTATATATTAATTTGACATGGTAATATCCTATAAGAACCAATTAAATATTTTAAAAATTAAATTTTGTTAAAACATTGAAAAAAATTAAAACTAAAACTGCATATACTTCGAGGTCCAATCACAGGAAATATATGTTGCAATGCTAAATTTTGAAAAAATTATTAAAAACAAATAATTTAAAAATTCATATACTTCGACATTCAATCACATGAAATATATGTAGCAATGCTAAATTTTGAAAAAATATATATAAATTTGGTTAAAACATTCATGTTAAAAAAAAATGAAATTAAAATTTCTTAAAATAGTTTTATATTAAAAAAAAACAGAAAAAAATAAAAAAAATTGCCTTGCAAGTCTAAAATCTGAGCTATGTAGATTGAGAATTGGATGTCTTAAACCAGTACGTGACAGAAAAAAATCAGGGTCAAACAATCACCAGCAAAATTGTCGCAACTATAGCAAATTTGTCGAAATTTGTCTAAGGACGTGTATTTATTGATCAATTCTCGTCGATATAGCGACGAAAATAAATTATTTGACCCCGAAAAAAATCAATATTCATTGCACTACACGTGTGGTTCGCACGCATGGCACAAGTGACGATATAGCAATGAAAATTCATGGATATATAGATGGTTTTTGGAATCTGACGCTATATCAGCGAACGTCGGGGCCAAACCAAAAAAAAATTAAAAGAAAGACAAAATTTTAATGCATTTTTCCATGAATTATAGAAATGTGGAAATATTTCATCGCATTTTGAGCCCATATGTACTAATGAGTCACCTTTGATGTGGAACCTTCTCCTTCCTGTAAATAACTTCTTGTATACCTTTCAGCGAGATTAATAGCAGGGGTCCTAGTACTACCAAATAAATCACCTAGAATATTGCTTGTTGATTTAAGAACATATCTTTGTTATCTCTAGGCCTAACCATTAGTCAGTGACATGACAGAAAAGGGTTTGGATAGACTCGCCAAAGTGAATGTGGTGGGCTAGAACCCTTGAAAAAATTCAAAAGCGAGGGTGCCTTTGCATCTTATCGTCTTTTCCTCCACCAAATATGCAATGTAGTGAGAAAACCAAAATAGAAATAACTAACTAAAATTATCCTTCTACCATTTACCTTTTAATAGCTCCCTGGCAACAACGCCAAAAATGTTGGGTTAATTAATTGTTACTTTAATACACCATGTACTTGTCAATCTGGTTCGTAAACTTGTGAGTTGTATACACAGTATGTTTTAGTACAAGATCAAAGTTAAAACTACTCTAACTTCTCAAGAGATAAGTGAACCACACTTCAATCCAATCATTCATTAAGATACTAACAAACCATCAAGCAAACCTTTTGAACAACTTAACTTTGTCCACAAGATTGATATCAAGTATGAGCATAAATTAAATAACTTTGTATGTCATGCATAGATCTTTGATATATGCATGATCATGTTCTATGATATGTTCTCATCCTAATTCTTAATCAATGGATGTTAAGTTTTCACACACAAAAATACTCAAGTGCTGGTAAATAACTTGAAAGCAAGAACTAATAGCTAATTCTTTTGTCAAATCTCCTTCCAAGATTCAAGATGCAATATTTCACTTAATAAGCTAATTGTTCATGCCTTGTATGTGAGTTTAGATTTGATAGCAAGAATCCTAACTATTGTCCAAAAATTAATGAAACATAGTATTAATTATGACCATAAGTTTTACTTCAAACCATCCCTTTTAATTAGTCGGCTATAAAGGTAGTGAATCCCCATTCATAAATTGTTGATCTTAAATTGGATTTATTAGTCCAAAGGTAAATCTTATGAGCAATAAGTCTTAACTCTTGAATCCATAATCAATATATTCAATGTGATGAACACGTGGTGTCACTGCTCTTCTTTTATATAAACAAGTTTTTTATACATAGATGTGACTCAGTTTTCATACATTGTGTAGTATTAATTGATTATATTAAACAATAATGAAAAATCTAAAGGACAATTACCAATCCCTTGGGATCAACTCTCACAAAGAAGGCTCAGGACATTTCCAGGCTTTTATGTCTTTCTATTACTTATTGAATCGATATATGCAGGATTGTGGAATTGTAATTGTAAAGAGAACTTTATAACTTACATCCACCAAAGAGTTAAGCCATGATTTTAATAGAATATAGTGAACCACAAAACAAATACTTATCCCTAATAAAGTGCAAATGATGTTATTGATTATCTCCGGAAATGAACTAAACTACCAATTCCAGTCTCATAAACTATAACAAAAGAGAAAACAAGTAATTTTATGAACCATTCACAGGTTAAAATCTTATTGTAATTATGAAATCGTTGATGGAACATAAGAAATAAAACATCAGCATATAAAATGTTAATGAAATTAACTACTACTATAGCATTCAAACTATTCTAGCAACGATATAGCACAAGCATTGCATCCTGGATTGGTGGGCCCTTTCCAACTGATAGCAAGACTTTGAAATTTATAGTAACACGATCAAGAGAACACCATGAGGTTATAGAATGAATACTTTTATTAAAATGTAGTATAAACTCACAGCATATGCTCCATTACATAGATTGAGTCTGAATATAAACAACAGTGATCAAGTATGCTCTTGGATCCAAAATAGACGGCTACAGTATCATGAATTAACTCCTCTTTGTGAAACTTTGATTACATTGAGGCACTACATACATATAGAACCCTAAGTAGAGAGATAAGATTATGTCATGCACTCTCATGAACAAAACACCCAAAATGAAAAAGGAAACGAACATATCCACCATGTTTAACCTTCCACTATCCATATGGTATATTTAGCAATTGAGATGAACTTCAAAGAAATCAGTTTTGATCTTTTGATATACGTATGACAAAATTCATACAAATAGCATCTCGTTCTCATTTTGGAAGATTCCCCATGAACGGCCTAGGCACAAGAAGGCTTTTACTTTGTGTTTGATCGGAGTCTGGTGCTCTCATGGATGATCTAGAAATCAAGCCAGAGGACACGAACCATGTTGGGGACTGGACCTACAAAACCCATGTTCTCTTTTTCCTTCTGGGTGCATGCATATAGGAAAACCTCCAAACCTAGGTACCAAAACTCCATAGTTGGTGCAATAATTGAACTGCAATTATTCATAGGTAAACATTAGTTCCCAAAAACTCATTAAACCTATTAAAAACTTAGGAAATTAAATATAATAATCAACTAGTACCTCTTTAATGTTTGTTGCAAGGTTTTAGGCTTAGGAGCATGGATTTGTAGAATAATGGAGTTTAGTTTAGGTGTAGTACTGGGAAAATAGTGAGAAAATGGTGTTTAAAATATGGAAAAATGGGAGGCCAACAGTTCTTTCAATATTAACAAGGGGTGGGTCATCCTCATCGTCTCCTCCAGCACATCCTTCATCATTCTCTTCTCTTCTAATATTTGATTCGTGTTTCTTTTGTGCAGAGGAGGAACTCCTACCTATATGGGGAACAAAAGAAGATTGAACATTGGTAGCATATTACCTCTTTGCCTTGTTATATTTTGTTGTTGTTGAGTGTTGGAACTAACCTCGGTGACTATATCATCATTACATGGTTGTTTTTCCTTTTTATTTGGGGTATTCGGGTCATTATCACCAGTTCCTTTAGCAATCCTTATAAAAGGGTTGTTATAACGCATGGATGCAAATTGTTGCAAAAACAACCCCTCGGGATCAAAACCTTGGAGAGGTTATGATTCTTTCATATTAAATGCATTTAATTAGCATTTCATACATTTCTAACAAGTGGGAGGTGTTTCTTACTGTTGCATTGGAAACAGTAAAGGGAAATGAGATCAATTGCCTCTTTCTCTTTCTATCAAAAAGGATATACCATGTGTTATATTGTCTACCGACCTCTACAAAAAAATACCTATCACAAAAAAATATCGGAAGCACCCACCAACATTCATATTCCTAGCCCTTGTAATAGCTTAGATTTTATACATAAGTTGTTCTTACATTCCATAGGTATGATCTTCTTGGTGTACACAAACTCCCTTTCCTTTTAGAGAAACCTTTGCTTGTTGGGTTGGCCTTGTTGGTACTTCTCCAGTCAACATAAATCTAAATTCTTTCGAAAATATATCTTGAATGAGAAAAAAATGGAACGGTGACTTATGCTTCCAAAGCACAGGGTACCAATATTGAACGGGTTCATTCTCAACATCCAAAATACTTCTAAGGGGTAACCCCTCAAACACATTACAATAGGCAACTGTCAGGAATAGATACACAATCATGAAAGGAAATCATAATTGGCTAGATGAAAGGAAATCCCACTTGATATTACTTGGCCCAGTCAAATATAAATTCCTTTTGAAAAGAAAAATGCAATACATATATAATACTTACCTAGGGATATGAGAATTGGATTCTTGTCCCATCAATGGTCGAAAGATCGGTTGGAACTTCTATAGATGGAACCATGAAATCCTTTAGAAAATTTATCCCACCACCCTGGAAATCCATAAAAGAGCCGGCTTCAGAAAGATTAAGACTTTTGTTGGATGTGGTAAGTCAAATCATTCTTTTAAATAACTTGGGAGTTAATGGAACATGGTTCTTCCCTTCAACAACTACTCGAATTATTATGCTTTTTTAATCAAATATTCATGCACACTGGGAAACCAACTCCCTAAAGTCAAAGACTTCGGGAATGCAACCAACATTAACTAAGCTAGTTGTAAAAATTTTGTTACTATTCTTTTGTTCAAGAGTTAAACTTTGAAACCATTGACATGGTAAAGACCAATGAAAGTCTTTATCTTGGCACGCAAGAGAATTAATTGTATGCCCACAAAAAGGTTATTTCCTCCTAGCTACCATATTTCTTATTCTTTCAAAGAACTTTGATATATGTGGCACTGAACTATGAAGCTCAAGTTTCTTAAAGGTTAAGTGAATGAGCAAAATTTACTAAAACATCCCTTCGGAACATACAAATTTGCTTCAAAATACGAGGAACCATAAATGGAAGTTACTTTGGAAAATAAGTGGCATGGGAAAATGGGATAATTAATCCACATTAATCTCAAATCATATCCCTTTACCTTGCAAATTGGAACCAATTAATGGATCATAAATTACCCTCGAGCAATGTGCAAAGTGCAAGATATGGATGAAAATTTCACTAAGTATAGATCACGAAGAGAGATCGATATTTTTAGAAACTAGTGGTGCGGAAGTGTAGGTTCCTGGGAGATGTAAGTGTGTGGAAATGTGAGGTCAAATATATGAAGACTATCAAGGGTGGGCTATATGGAGTTCTCCGCACAATCAATTGTGCGAAAGTGGAGATTCAGGGATGTTCTATGTGTGTAGAGGGGAAGTTTCTGTGGGGTGAGGAGTTTGTGTGGGGTCTCCACAGTGCATGAAATAAACTAAGTGTTGTAATGTGCATAAAATGGCAAGTGCGAGATGCAAGGGAATGGTTATGAAAAAGGGGATCTCCGCACAAGTAAGAAAAATGTCTAAGTATAGAAAAATATTTGAACGTGGTGGATCATAAAACAAATGAAAGGGGGAAAGATTCTACATAAGGGTAAACTTAGAAATAAAAGGTGATAGATGAAAATGGATCAACAACCCTATGACTTTTTCATTCTATTCTAGTTTGTAAAAAGGAAACATTTTGGGCCATGCTTCCTTTGAGAGGAACTTATATCCTAGGGGGTACCAACATGCGGGTAAAGGAGAATAATCCTTCTATTATAGATTACAATTTCTCATGTGAATGGATATTCTTTTTGGAATATGGAATGGAGTAATAAATTCTCTTACTTCGGGCCTCTTCAGGCCATAAGATGGATGACCAATACCCCATGAGGGAATGTGACAATGTAGTGATCTTCATGGATCTAGATATGTATGGATGTATATGGGACCAAACAATCAATCAAACATCATATCCAACACAAACTATGTAACCAATTAGTTCCACACAAATATGGAGGGGTGAAATAGCATGCAAATAACTCCAAAGAACAAGAATAATAAGTTCCTCTAGTTTCTCAAAAATATAAAACATAAGATGGAAGGTATAAATACATTAGCTACTTGCCAATATGTACCAACCAAAGAGTTACTTTTTGTGTCTCATTTGTAATACTCATATCACAACCATGAATTCCCCTACACACATACATACATACAGATAGATTATTCCCGCCTAATTCACTTTAGGAATAGGAGGGATGCCCTAGAAAAGAAGAAATGCACGGGACATGTCACTTACTCGTTGAAAAATTATGAAATTAATAAATTAAACCCCACTACAACCATAATAATAATGAAATCATGAAACAACCACTCCATGTTTCTCTCATGAAGTAACGGAGAGAGATATATGGATCAACATTCTATCCATACGGCTTATATATGTTCTGCCATTGATTTGGTAAAATGTATACCTCATTGTTGGGAAAAAACCATCACTAGAAAGAAATGATGGTTCCAATCGACATTGTTCTTTTCCAAAAACATTTTCTTTCTTTATATTCCATATAAATTTGAAGCGGGGGAAATTCATTGAAAAGATCATAGATCAACATGTATAGATTGAAAAAAATATTCAACTAATGAATTTGATCTTATCTCTACCTCCCCTCTTCCTCTACCACATGGATAGATAGTGTACCTAGGATTATGGAAATATACAGAGAATAATAAGGAATAGACATATCGTTATCCAACCATTATTGTGACTAATTTATTAGGGTTGTCTCCAATCTCTCTTCATCCCCTCTTGTTTTGAATAGGAACCAATGGGGTATTATTTTCCTAGATTTATATTTCATAGTATTTACCTAATGATTTCATTTTTGACCCGTTATGAGAAAGGCACTCCTTCCAATGCTTCATTAGACTCACTATTTCATTTTTTATCATATAATTCTAAGTATATTTTTTCAATCGGGGAGTTTCCTACCCTAAAATGAAGCTTGATAGAAGTGAACTTAGATGCCTCTTTGTGGTTAGACTAGCACTACCCATCCCAATAAAGCAACCCAATTAATGTATTTGAATTCACCAATGATAGTTACACCTTCGATTGAGTGGATCTCCCTTGCCACACCAAGACTCCAAAAACATGAATTCATATTCTTCCTGTATCTCACTTAATGAGGGTATTTATCCAAACAAACCTTATTCCTACCGATGATCATTGAGTTGAAATATTTCTCTCCCCTATCCAAAATAGTTTAAAATTTTGTTTTCTAAATATCATAATGTCATGCATGAAGGATGGGGAGAGTGTAAATAGAGGTTTGGTTAGGCCTTTTATTATAAGGGAGCTTGCCTTCACATACCTCAAGTAAAGATTAAGGTATAAGGTATTGAAGAGGATGTAGAAGGATACTTCATTACTTATAGCTACAAATATAGGAAGGGGGGGAGGAGAACAAGAGGACACCAAATACCATTGTTCTAGAGAGAGAGAGATTAAGGCATATGGATTGAAGATGTAAGACACATCTAGGGGTTTTCCTTACAATCACACATAAGAGAAAAATTATTTTTTAGAACAATTAAGTAGCATTCATGTTGGGAAGACACAATGTTGGCATATCAACACATACCATATGATAACTAAAATTTAACTTTATGTGGTTCAAGTATATGGCAATGAATCTAAACTAACATAACACTTCCCTCTACACAGTACAGTAATTATCCAAAATTAAGTATCTTTTTATTAAGATAGTCAATGATAAAATCTTATTGTCATGAGGTGTGGGGCCTCATCATTTGTCTATGCTCGCACATATACCTCCAATGATGAAAACCAATTAATGATTTAATACAAGTTAAATTTCATTATAATGAGATTACAATTACAATTCTAGTCTTTTTAATCTAGCCTTGATAATGGCATCAAGGGGAGCCCTCATTATTTTTCCTGGAGCAAAGCCAGATAGCATACCCTTTGATTGTAATAGTGAGGATTGGCTTAAGGAGATAATAAAGAGAATATGAAACTCTCTAAAAGTATATCCCACTACTATTGTATACCACATAATTAAACCTTTAGGTGAGGTAGCATGTGAAAGTATATGACAAGCATATCCAGACAAGTCTTTCCAAAGCCTCTTAAACAAAGTGTTTCTAAGATATTGACTATCCCATTTCAACAACTAGAGATAGCATAAGAAGAAAGCATAACTCCATAATATTTCTCCATGCTTTCTTATATATTTTTCTTGTGCTTTTACATGCTAAATCAACTTTATCATATTGACTCATTAAATTAGGGAGCATGTGAAATTATAAGATTGAAACATATAAAATACTATAGGGAATTTGAAAGACACTGTGACTCGACAACCATGGGGGTAATGACTCAATTAATGTTGGAATGAGCACAACAAAATGAAGGAGTTTTCTTAGGCAAGTAAAGCAAAAAAAACTCAATGACCATGGTAACGATGCGGAATGATCCTTGTGGATCACTCAATGCATATGCCCCAATCAAGTGAGACATTGATGATTGCCCATACTTGCATGGAATTTGATTATGGGGAAAATCCATGGACTAAGAAGAGCTTCTTTATTTCCCCGATTTTTTTAGTCTTTAATGGAAATAATAAAACAATATTATATGTTACATGGAGAAGGTAGATGTCAAGTCACAAGTAAATATCCTCCTAATTGTAGAAGGGAACATAATGGTGACAAGTAAGCATAAGAGCAATTTGGATGAAAAGGATAGACACTAAAGCACATGCCACCTCTCAAATAGCAGTCATTTACATATATTTGGAAATTCAAAACCTTGTAGCAACAAGATAATGGGTGAGAAGTGAAACGTGAAGCATAGTAGAAAACACAAAATGGGTGGGATYCCATAAKGGAGTTTACATAAATTGAGGAGAGTGAAMAAGGCTCAAAATMTAATCTCATATTACAAGGGCTCYSATTCCTATGAGGAACAATTGGGATGAGTGTCCATACAAAATTAGTTCTAGAGTRAGGTGATTGATCATAGGAAGTRTCTACCACTAAACAAGTGAAAAAATAGAGAAAACAAAGTGGGATAAAGCACCAACGTCTAATGGGGATGGAACTTAAAGTGAATGGGATAGAAAAGGTTTAAATGTGATGTTTCAGAGGGAAAGCATAAACCGATTAAGAAATATCCCTATAGGATTCCAAAGAACCAAAGTGGATGGTCCTGAAGCAACATGAGATCTTACTCAAAGTTCTACATCCAAGAAACAATACTACATGAAGAAGCACAATAGAAAACACAAAATGGGTGGGATACCATAAGGGAGTTTACATAAATCGAGGAGAGTGAGCAAGGCTCAAAATATAATCTTGGATTACAAGGGATACCATTCCTATGGGGAACAATTAGGATGAGTGTCCATACACAATTAATTATAGAGTGAGGTGATTGATCATAGGAAGTATCTACCATTAAAAAAGTGCAAAAATAGAGAAAAAAAAAAAGTGGGATAAAGCACCAACACCTAATGGGGATGGAACTTAAAGTGGATTGGATCGAAAAGGTTTAAATGTGATGTTTCAGAGGGAAAGAATAAACCAATTAAGAAATATCCCTATAGGATTCCAAAGAAACAAAGTGGATGGTCCTGAAGCAACCTAAGATCTTACTCAAAGTTCTACATCCAAGAAACAATAATTGCCACATGAAGAAGAAAAAAAACATAAATCTAACTAGGAAAATGGTGCACATGTAGGAGATAGAGGGTGAGATCTCCATATCATGAATCATTGAAGGATTATAGGAAAAGATGATCCAGAGCAATGGGTAATTCCAAAATATTTTTAACTAAGGCATGAGTCTACTTCTCTTTCAAGGTGGTTATCACTTGAAGTGTACAATGAGCTTTAAGAAGAGTGTTTTCAACAACATCTGATGTGGTGGAAATGTAGACACAGAAGATCTTGGACATGTGGGTCAAATTACGTTCTACAAATGAAGGTGGTTGTAAGAAACAGTGTATGTTTTCATTGACATCACTAGTTGGAATGAACTCATTGGAATCAATTTCATGTTGGTTTCATTTGGGGAGGATATTTGTAAGAAGGAAGGATGGCATAGAATGGAGGTCATATTAATGGATGTTTGGGGTGGATATGGCCTCCAGGAATTCTTCATCAATGATAAATATTTGGTCGAAATAGGTATGAAAATTAGATCATGCAATTGGTCAAAGGTCCCAAAAGGGAAAGAGGATTGATTAAGTCCCCCTTATGTAGATATACTCGACAAATCTCTGGTCCAAAACATGAATGGGGCATAGGATTTTTCTCAATAGAGGTGGAGACTTTGCAAATTGGGGATACAAACACACAATCAAATTCTTGAATGGGTTCATGATACACCGCAAATAATTAGGAGACTTTAAGGAGACCATGGCCAACATCCAATAAATTAGGGATAATCTAGGTGCCACTAATGAAAGTTAAACATTGTCAAGCCTTAAATCATTTGGGTGGAGGGTATAGAATGTAAGATGATCAATGGTGAAAACTCTTCCTTCATCGGGGGAATTGCATGAGGTGAAATACCAAAGATGCAATAGTCTTCATGGTATGCATGTATTTTATCCTAAGTATCATGTTGTAGTCAAGTGGAACATCAAACAATACTTTAAATCAATAAATATAGTTTTACTACTTAATTGAATGGGGAGGTCTAGCAAGATCCATTGAGGTTGAATTTCCCTACAATTATAAAAGGCTCATAATGTGTTTGTATATGAAATGAGTTCAAGGGAGCCTAAGTTCTTCCATAATTCATGAGGACATATCACATGATGATTCTCCCTCATCCATGATGCATCGATGGATAATGAAATTCCTAATGATGACCTATAATTGGAAGGAAAGTGATGGGGTAAGTAAAGTGATGGTTGGAAATGGACTACATGAATTTGAAGGTGTGTTCTCTTTCTATTGGGGCTTCAAGTCAATAGGCATGTAGATATGTTAGTAGGAGTCCATATCGCTCCCTTTTGGGGGAGTGGGAGAGTACAGAGTTTGAATTGACTTTCCCCTATCACAAACCAAGTTATGCTCAAGGAAAGTATTTTGTAACATTAGAGCTCATTGGGGGTTGGTCCTATTGGGAAATTGGGCCTAAACATTAGAATTCTAGAAGGTCAAGACATTTTTAGATGTAATTACCATTAACCTAACAAATGGCACAAGGGTGGGATGTTATTTCCTAGTTTGTTTTGTGTTTACATAATTAATGCCCCCGACATTGATGTCATTGGTAGGTATGTTTCCTTATTTCTCTTGGTTCTTGTTATTCTTGGGTTTCCTCCTCCTCCATTGGTTTTTTTGTTGATTAATATTTTGGCCTTGAGTTGGTTGTTTGACAAAATTTTAGGAAGGAGGTGCTAAAACAAATTAGTGTGTGATTGGCACAAGGGATTAAGGTTTCCTATATTCCCTTTCCAAGAGTTTGGTGTTGGTGGATCACTAGGGACATGCGTAAAATTCATAATGTTAGTGATAGGGTAGCCTCCATAATTATTATGACCTCCGTATAAGGGTAGTTGTCCAAACTAACTTGCAATATCAGCTACTATGGCATCCTTAGTGGATCCTATAATCCCATCAATTGCATGAGATTTCCCTAATGTAGAAAGTTTGGAATGGTGAACCAAAGGAGGTCTAGGAGAAGAAAATGTAGTGGTGTACAACTAAATAAAATTGGATTAAATGAGGTCTATTTCTTAGGCTCATGGGATCACACCTTCATCAGTTTAGGGATGTAACATGACTACATACTTGGCAATGGAAGGAAAAGGGGATTTAAAGAACCAATCCAATAAAAAATGGGGATCTAATGGGACTTTAAACAATCCTCTCCAATGTCATGTTTCGTGGATATCATCAATTATATGTGTAGATGTACATTGTTGACAAGTCATGAGAAGATCATTTCTAGTTTCATTTCATCCAAATAATTGAAATCTCTTAAGGGAGTCAATAGCTATGGATGTAAAA
>SNQJ01S0067378.1:46165-61791 GCA_010110895.2 Picea sitchensis | reverse complement strand
CTAAGTCCTAGAGATTTCATATTTAATGTGAAATCACAAATACCACACACATGACAATTTTATTGATATAAACTCAAATAAAAATTGTCAAAAAAATCTGATATCAAATTGACATCTTGTATAGGGATATAGGACACCCTTACATTTCTTAAGAAAAACTGTAGTTCCTTAAACAGAAATGTCCCTTTTTAAAGGATCAATTTGTAAGTAACCCTACATCTTAATATTTTTTAAGAACATGGATTATAGTTGCACTTCATACAGGAACCCGAGTACCTTGCTGATATCATAGAGGTTCCATTAGTATGGATTCCTTCCTTTACCTATAGAAATAAAAGGGAAGTGATTACTATAATGCTATCAAAATCCAAGAATTAAATTAAATATATTTATTCACTCAAGTATAACTCTTTCTAAGGGTTATCGCTGCTTGATAAGTAAGAACGCATATACCTTTCTGCAAACGAATTTAAGAAGAGTTCAGAAATTTACTTTTGTCGATTATGGGGTTATAGATGAAAGTTTCCTTTACATCCGATGGGTTCCCTCACAAGGACAGAAGAAACCATCTTTACATTTTTAGATAATATTCATAAGCTTTCTGAAAACATAGAGCAGTTTAAACATAGGTAACACACAATAACTGAATGTGTGATAACATTCATTGCATGGTGCAGAATCAAAATACAGTTATATGGATAAAGTGCATATCATATTGAACTAATATGATTCACTTCTGGACACCCATAACTAGAAATGTCAAAGAAGAAAATCAAGGAGGAAGGACCTTTGTTAAAAATTAAGAGTTATTAATGACAAAAGTTTTGAAAATATTTTACTGGAGGATCAGTGTAAAATGGTGAATTCGTATTTTGTTACAAATCAATCTCAGTCAAGCCTCATTCTAAGTAGAAAATTGAGAATATAACTTTCTGTATGCATGGGGAGTAACACATTAAGCCCGATGGAACTAGAGAAGCATCTTGCTTCTTTAATTGGTAACCTCCCAAATTCTAGTACTCCATAGGAAATTTTAATAGATGCATAATAAGCATTGGCTACAGAATATGACACTGCATAGGAAATTTTAATAGATGCATAATAAGCTTTGGCTGCAGATCCATTCTGGAATGGCGCCTTTTTAGTAACAAACAAAGATTGTTCCTACTTAATCAATGCCTACGTTTCCTTTGTATATAATGGAATAACTAGAATGGCTCATTTAAGTTTAATCTAACTTAGCTGATTTTCTCTCACGTTTAAATTCCAGAATAAGACTATAATTCCTTTCTAGTTGTTTCCCATAGCTGTTGTTTAATACTCCCACCGATAGTAAAAGTGTTTACAAAGCGTTAACCCTTAATCCACATGATTGAAAGGACTTCATAGATATTGGAGGATTTTTAATGTAAGCCGACTATAGAGGTAAACTTATTAAAGTCCTTATAGGCTCTGGAAAATTGCTTCGAATTGATTCTAAGAATTAGAACATTAATAACAATAATATTTGAGTAGTGTAATATAATGAGGTTAAACAAGTTTTTCTTAAGGGTTGCATGACCTTGTAAAAATAATAAGAATATAAGGGAAAACTCGAGAGTCTTGGAGTACAAGTTAGCTTAAGAGAATAAAAAACAATTTCTATTTATATGATGTCTTAGATAAAACAATTTGACTTCCCTAAGAATAAATTGTAGGTTACAACATTTAGGCCTTAATGGGAATCACCATAAATATATAAAGTTTCTTATGAAAAAACTAACGAGTAAATTGTTCGTTTTTATAAATAGATGGTTTCAAAAATTTTGTAATCATGTCCGCATAGAATGGAGAATAAGAAAGAACTAAAGGAAATAATGATCAAAAACCTCATATAGATCTAGAACATCCTAATGAAAGTAGCTCAACAACACAAGTTTTGGAAACAATGAGAAGTCTAATAGTAGAGTTACAAACATTCAAGGTTGATAACAAGAAACTAAAGAAAGCACAAGAAAAATGGCATGTTGTTATGAAGCATGGCAATGAAAAAGAGCCAAAAGAATAATGATATGGATGAGGAAGTGAGTAAAAATTCTTCAAAATATTCAAGCAAGGGAACTGAGAAAGAAAATAGTTTTAATGACACTCACATGACTGAAAATAGAGTGTCTACAGTGAAGAAACAAAAACATATGGAGAGTCCATAAATGGTAAAGAAGTTGAAGCCCGGTTACTTACATAAAGAAATGTTTTCAGATTTACAAGTACTCTAGTAATATAAAAGTGAGAATGACCATCTATAACTTGAAGGGTAAAGCTAGTATATGGTCACAGTATTTAAAGTTATCCAATGGTTTAAAGGAAAATAAGATGGAATGGACAGACTTTAAGAAATATTTTAAGAAATAGTATTTGTTTGAAAGTTATTATGAAAGAAAAAACAAACAATTATATGAGTTGAATTTAGGGTGGATGTCTATGGAAGATCTAATTACCAAATTTTTGTAACTATTGAGGTTTGTGTCTTATATAAAAGAAGATAAGGTAAAAGTTCAAATATTTCTAAGTTGCTTAACCCAGTGATATAAGGATAGAATAGAGTTTGGTAATACAAAGACCTTGAATGAAGTACTGCTAAAATCAAGAATATTCTATGAACAATACAAGCAATGATATGAAAACCCAAAGGCATGGAGAGACAAGAAATACGAGGAACTCAATCAAAGAAGGAAAGGTTGCAATTCTTCATTGTTTCATAATATACCCAAAGGAAATCAAGAAAACAACTCCTCTAGGAACTCACCACAAGCACAAGGGAGAAACAAGTCAGTTAATTTGGGATTTAAGAAACCAACTAATAATTCAGAGAACCATTGAAATGTTGGGGATGTGGTGAACCACATTTGTTGAGGAATTGTCCATACCAAAATTTTACAAACAAAACTATTCAGAACATACAAGAAGATTCAATAGTTGAAGACATTGGAAAAAGTATTCTTAATTTGGGATTTAAAAAAGAAACCAATAATTTTAGAGAACCATTGAAATGTTGGGGATGTGGTGAAACACATTTGTTGAGGAATTGTCCATACCAAAATTTTACAAACAGAAATATTCATAACATACAAGAAGATTCAATAGTTTGTGACATTGGAAAAAGTATTCATAGAATCAATGCCGATCTAGATGAGATCCAAGCAGATCATCAATCTAACATTGTGGAAATTGAAGGTAAAATTCATGACCACGTAAGTATTAAGCATTTTATTTAATAATTTCCAATGATGAAAATTCATATTTGATTGTATCAATACATTTGACTGTTATTATTTGAATTATTATGCAAGATTTTAACTTGCCAACTATCCTCTTTGGATGGACAGATGTAAGAGACAATATCTTTTTAATAATAAATGGAGGGAAAAAATGAAACAACTAGGTTAAAAGAGGTGACTATGACTCCATGGGTGGGGAACATGTTGGAGTTAACTCAGATCTTGATTAGACAAGTTACGGAAGTTGATTTATGTCACTCGCAACCCCTAAAAATGAAGGATTTCTAAAGCTGTGAATTTCCAAGGAGGGAATGGAATTGAATAAAAAGTATTAAGCATAAAGAAAGATATACACAACATATGTGGAAGGAAGGACATTGCTTAGTATGTTGTGAATGATATAATTATTTTTTATGTGAGCATATGTGTGTTAGGAAAATATTTTCTAAGTTGTACAGAGGTACACTAGCAAAGGAGTGGCACTCGGTTCACCCTCATGGAGTCATAGTCAGGCTTGGGGGTGATCAGGACAAGTAACTTGGTTATTCGGCATCTACGGTTGGGAGGAACGTGGATGATCCATTTGTTTATGGCTGGTTTGGTATAGATATGTATTTTGTATTCCAGTTTATATACATATTTATTTTTATTAATTTCCTTTTGTTCTTAGAGATAGTTCAATGCATGAGTTTGTACATTATGAAATTTGCAGTTGATCTTTTCTTCATTCTACATAAATTTCAGAATTGTTAAATTATACATTCCAAATAACAACTCATAACAAATTATGTTATAGTATATGGGTAAGTGTTGGCACAATTTGTGAGGGAGGACAACCGAAGGGTTCAATGCTTCAACAACACAAAAACCTAACTATCGACCCTTTCGGCCACACTTGAAGCGGATGCAATCTCACCGGTATTATGGGGCGAGGGGGATTCTGTGGGAACTCAAAGTGTCTAGCCAAAACGAGGACATGAATATGTGGTTACAACACTTGAAGTGGAACAAGACACGTAAGATTAGATTGGCTTTATTCCTGTCCTTGTAGATCAAACCCTAAGTACATATGAATACAGTAACAATGACAAAATATACATAGCACTTAGCAGCCGGATATTAGAGATCTAACACATTCAACATAGGAAAAACATTAAGCATTCATAGATCTATCTATCATTCATATAAGAATCAATGCACTAAACAGATCTATAGCATAAATATCATAACAAAGCAAACAATCAACACAAGATATACGTGGTTCATCCTAGTATGGGGCTACATACCACCAACTTATTCTTAACACTTTATTATGCTTCAATCTATTACATTCATATTCTCATGTGCACAAGTCACCAGAGCCATGAGTAGAATCACCCCACAAAGAATTAGGTCAGGCACATATCGACTCCTCCCTATGACGTGAATCCTTACGTAGTCTGTTGCACTAAGAAACTTAGAACTAATTGCCTCTTGCACTTAGCCAAGGTACCACTTTTACTCACACTTAAGCACCACTTCACTCTTTTTACCTTTAATCTTTTCTTATTTTATACTTTTACATTTCTTACAAAAGGCCTAATCATGGGTACCCATGTGTCGACATCCCATAACCATTACATAAACCCTAATGAAATCCTTGTTTCAGAAAACAAATTGAGATCGTGATATCAACTCACGCCTGGAACTCTCCATCTTGAGCAGGCGGCATGCGATGTCAAAAAGTGATCAATCACGACCAACATTTTCCTCAAAACTTGGTGAGGGACCAACCATTAGAATTATTGATTATAATCTATGATAACTCTGTTAGTAATATACAACTGTAGTTTAATATGCTAATACCTAGATATTCCGGTTATTGTGAAATCATAAATATGGACATATATATATACATATATATATATATATATATATATATATATATATATATATATATATAAGGACAATTTTATTGATACAAGTTCAAATAAAAATTATCAAGAATTCTGGTATCAAATTGAGAGACTGTATAGGGATATATAACACCCTTACATTTCTTAAGAAAAATTGTATTTCCTTAAACATTAATGTTCCCTTTTTAGAGGATCAATTTGTAAGTAACCCTATAGATTAATATTTTTTTAAGAACAAGTATTATAGTTGCAGTTCATACAGAAACCCGAGTACCTTGCTTATATAACTGGGGTTCCATTAGTACAGATTCCTTCCTTTGCCATCAAGAATTCTGGTATCAAATTGAGAGACTGTATAGGGATATATAACACCCTTACATTTCTTAAGAAAAAATGTATTTCCTTAAACATTAATGTTCCCTTTTTAGAGGATCAATTTGTAAGTAACCCTATAGGTTAATATTTTTTTAAGAGCAAGGATTATAGTTGCAGTTCATACAGAAACCCGAGTACCTTGCTTATATAACTGGGGTTCCATTAGTACGGATTCCTTCCTTTGCCTGTATAAACAAAGGGAAGTGATCAGTATAATTATATCATAATCAAAGAATTAAATTAAATATATTTACTCACTCAAGTAAGTGAGCTTACCTCTTTCTAAGGGTTATCGCCACTTGATAAGAAGGAACACATATGCATGAGTGTTAGAAGTTTGTTGTTGAAAAGATGTCAAGTGGGTCAGCAGGAACACACATTTGCAGTAATACGTGCATGTTCTTAGGAATGTGCATGTGTTCATAAACCTATAGGTTTGGAAGTGGAAAAATTCCCACGAGGCCTACCACATACATTTAGTGGTAGGAACATGCATGTGGTCCTACTGTTAAAAATTTTAAAAGGGGCACAAACACGATTTGTGCTCACTATGTACAAATTGCACTCGCGTTTTGGATCTCATTGAGCAAATATAGAGGAGCTATAGAGGAGAAACAAAGGTTGGATCTTGCTACTATTTCCAGGTATGTTTGATTTATCATACTTTTAAACAATTTAGTCTTTTTCTCCCAAGAATATAAATTAAAAAAAAATGTAATTTTGTATTTTAATTAATAATCCAACCTAATTTACATGGCATGGATTTTAAATTACAACATATATAATAAAATGGAACCATGAGATAATGTGAACTACTCATAAGAAATCCAAGGAGATTGAAACCTTGACCCACCACAACCACTCAATGTAAACACTAAAATTGATGAGGGGTTGGTTATATTAAAAACCCTTGAGGAATAATTAAGGGACACTAGAAACCCTAAGAGAGTCTCCTTGGCCACTTATTTGGACATTATTGTGCAGTACATTGCAAGTACCTAAGGGAAATTGATATTTTTTTATGATTATAGGGCAATAATATATGAGTATTATATCACTAGTTTGGACATAAACCAAATCAAAGAACTGGGCATTTCAAAACAACAAATATTTTCTATTTTTAGCGATCCTAGAAATGGAAAAGAACTACCATTGACCAAGAAATGCATCTCCATTGACTGGTGCATCCATATCCATATTAGTCAAAACTGGATGGATAGGTGGTATATGGTTTTTGATAAACCTCCCTATAATGACAAGGATATGCCCTTATATTTTATGATAAAATTATGGGATGAGTTTATTTTGGGTAAGCATGTCAACTAATTTGACATTGGTGACTTACATGGGGTGGGTCGAGGGTCCACATAGGACCGAGAGTATGTTAGGCATGACCTCGTGTTAGGTCTTCATCCCCCCAGGCGACGTTGTGACCCCCCTACCCAACATATTCATGTTGTAGAAAGATTGCAATAGGTACAACTAGTCATTTCATTATTAAATCGTATCCCAGTGCAACAAAATAGCTTTGTTTCACTATCTCGGTAGGAGGTGCCTACCAGTGACATTCATAGATGGGTTGGAGCTTCAACAAGCATAGGAGAGTATAGTGAGGAGAGGGCACATGGACATAACAACCATCTATGTGAACCTCGGATATGCTCAAGTTGTGGGAAGACATTCTATGGGCCTATAGAGCCCAGTGGACAACATAGCTTCATGGAGGAGGTTAGTATCTTAACCCTCTGCATTTTCTTCATTGTTATATATGTATTTTCTATTTTGTATATTTATATCGATATTTTAATGTATTTTGTTTTGTAGTTGTTACACCCAAGCAGTAAACCCTCTACACCAATGGGTGCATTAGTTCCTAGTTCCACCACTAATGTAGAAATAGAGGAAACATATTCATTGGGTGCACCCCACACATAGGTATGTATCACATTTGATAAATTCAACATATTCATTTATTTATTTTATGGCATCCTCAAATTTTTAATATTCTTGTGTTTCTATGGGATTTGGGACTAGGCGATGTTGGAGAATTTCCATCTTCGATGGACAAGTCACCCGTGCCACAATTATCAAGTGTAGAGTTAAATATTGTATAATTATCAAATTGTTTGTGTTTATGTTTTTGAATTGTACTATTTGGTACTAACAGTTTAATTTTATTAATATGTATGCAGGTTGCAGATATATTTGGTAGCTATATTACTATTGCACTCACTAAGCACTTGGGCATTTTTTTTGGGTTACCTTTGTTCAAGCCTAGGTAGTTATAATCATTTGTATAGCATGTGAGGTAAAAATACTTCCCCCACAACTCCATCACAGATTGGATAAGAAATCCAAACAAGTAGGTGCAACATGGTTCCATTATTTGGAAAACAATCTTAAATGACTTTCCCTTGATTAAAAATTGGTTGGCATGGTGCATCGAGAATGGATATCAAGTGCTCATTAAAAAATATCTATGGGTTGGATGCCAAAAGAACCATATTCTTCCCAACCATCTTATCAAATCTCTAAATAAAGTTGGTTTCTACTATCTCAATCAAGTCATGCACCATGACTATGTAAATAATCAAATGTAATGTCTAGCCTAGGAAGACCTGGGTCTTGCAGAAGAGCATGTCCTTCAATGGGTTAATTATAGCAGAGCTCTTAATACCATGTTCATCTTCCCTACTAAACACCCCACGAGTTGGTTATGCAGTGCTATCTCTTGAAGGTCGAGATGTCCCTCCTCCCTCGTGGAGAAAATAGTTATGGAATCTCAAATTCTCACCAAAGTCCAAACTCTTTATGTTGATTTGCATAAGAAATCCCTCACTTGGGATAACCTACAAAAGAGAAACTTTCATGGCCCGGGAAAATGTCTCAAATGATTCAAAATTGAACCAACATATCTTCTTGGCTTGCTCCTACACTCAAGAAGTTTGGTCTAAATTTATAATCACATAGGTCAAACTTGCAAGTGGAATGGAACCTTTGTTGAAGATGCTCTTAAGAACTAGCTCTCCCAACAATTCTCTCTCAACCTCAAAGCTCTCCCACTGGCAATGGCTTGGGGAATATGGATAGAAAGAAATCATACCCTCTTCAATGATTCCTCCACTTTATATTCCATATGTACTTCTCAAAGCCTTGCATCTCTCAGTGTTTTCCCTCATAACTCAAAACCTAATTAGCCTCACCCTCATCGAGAGCCTCTTATTCAGATGGATGTCCCATATGGATTCTTCGATGGGGCTACCCAAGGAGACCCATCCAAGGGTGGAACTGGTGGCATATTTCAATTATCTAGCACACACTCCGTTTTTTTCTTTATTGGTCTTGGGTGATCCTCGAATAATTTTAGTGAACTCGTGTCATTATATATCATTCTTCTATTATCCCAAGAGTGTGTCATCTCTCAAATTCATATCTATGGGGACTCTCAACTAGTTATAAATTGGATGAATGGGAAATCCTTTCTTCGTATCTTTTCTCTAGCACCATTATTTGAAAGCATCAAAAGAAGAACTCATAATTTTTCTCTTCTCACTTTTGACCATGTTTACAGGAACTCGAACCAAGAAGTAGACAAAATTTCAAATTTTGGACTAGACTTGGACCAGGACACATGGAAAATACTTGAAAAGACCCTAAATGACTAAAAATAATATTTTCATGACGGTTGTCTCTCCTAGCTTGAGCTCTTCCATCTCATAGTTTTTTTCCATCATGTTGATGGCTTGTACATCTCACATATACATTAGTTTTATGTTTTCTGAATATCAGATCCTATAGACTGACTAGGCAACAGCCAACCCTATGATGTATAAATTGTTTCATAACAATTGGATGATATATTGTACATATTTTTTATCATCTCAAACTGCACATTTTTGGATACTACAGACAATAGAATGTCGAAGATATCTACCTATGTAATTTTGTTCTATCTCGGAAATAAAATTATTATATTTTTTCTCTTGGAAAAAATAAGGTTTACAAGTCCTTTTGAATATAAGAGAATCCAAAGAATCCAAGAAAACAAAATGTTTTATTTAAAGATTTAGATTCATCTTTTAAATATAAGAGAATAGAGGTAAACAAAATGTTTTATTCAAAGATTGAGATTCATCTTATAATAATAATAATAATATATTTTTAAGATCATGGCCAAGCCAGACACCTTAATATTATGTTGCTAGGGCAATGCTATATCCCTCAAAATTAATGCGAAATGTAATATTTATTTTTCTGGTATTTATTATTTATTTTTTTACAATAAATTAATGGTACATAGAAAATCCAAAAGAAACAAAGGACTATAACAAATATAAAAATAAAACTAAGCCTTTTTCGTTTTTTAAGGATGGTTTTTTATTTTAATAAAATAAACATTGTCATATTTATTTTAATTTGCCTATATATGTGAGTGCTTAGATGTAAAAGTTAGAATAAGTTAAAATGTTAACATTGATAAACATGTATTTGTGTATATTTAAATAAATGAGTGTCAATGCTTATTAAAAAAATAATTATTTTCAGATTTCGAACCATCATCAAATCATAGATAAAAACATGTGCATTGTAGTTTATGTTCCTTTATGTGTTACTACATTAAAATACAAATTGTATTATACTACTTGAACAATTACTTTTCCTTAAAAACTGCATATTTAATTGTATATCAAATATTATGTGTTTCTAAGCGTGGGTAATTGCGTTCTAGAAATGAAAAACTCCGAAAAACTAAAAACTTAATAGTTGATTGAACAAATCAACAATTGATTAAGTTGGGCAATTGTTGTTATCTTTGATAAACTTAGACTTTCGTCTCATTTATATGGTTAATCATATCCTTAAAGATATAATAATAAAAATATAATTTATTTAACATTAAAAAAAAAGTTTGTTATTCAAAAAGTTTGTTGCAACAATTGACTTTCAACTTAATTAAATTTCAATTGAACATACGCAGTGACTCACTTGCTACATCATAGCTATTCCTCTTGTTAGTCTTGCTAAGCATGGAATTACATTATTAAATAAAAAAAATTAGATAATTTGACATAGTTTCTTAAAAATATGTAATGAAATGAATAAATTTGAAAATGAAATTTATGTTTAAATTTTTTTTAAATTGATGATCCTAATTTTTTTATTGGTAAAAGAGTTTGATGTGACAAAATGCTTTTGGATTGGGCGTAATTGTTAGATTAAAAAAAAAAAGAGGTATATGGTGGTCATTTATTGAGAATAAATTAAAGTGATTGTTTGTTTGATTTTTTTATTTAGTGGCATCTAGTGGATTGACAAAGACCTCAACACTAAAAAGAAAAAAAAAAAGAAAAAAAGAAAAAAGCATATTATGGTGATTTATTGAGAATAAAATAAAGTAATTGTCCATTACATCTATTTTATTTAGTAGCATGTGGTATGTTCATATGGACCACTATCAACGTATGATTAACTTTAATTAGCAACACTAAATGGATTGACATAAAATGCTTCATTTCTTCAACTTGTCGTGGATTGTGGGACACATAAACCCCTCCTTAGAGCTCTCCATGCCTTGTTAACATTTCTAAAATTAGTCATCCTTACAGTTACATGACTATCCTTACAGTTGCATGACTATCTAGGCTAAATTATCCAACTAGAGCAAGCATTACAACCAATGGAGGCCTCACTCTTCTGTGAAATCCACTAGAGACATTTCACAAAATTTATTTTTCCACTCATGAATTCCATGGATAGTATGGAGAAGTAGTTTTGAAGCCATCTGAAGTATCTCTTACCAAATGACACAAAGAGAAAATGGAAAGAGAAGTCTGGTGTAGTTTCCTTTCCATATGCCTTAGAAAAAGAAGTAAGTTATACTCACTTACTACATCCATACTTATTGTGTCCATGGTAATCATTGCCAAAGTAATCTCCTTCGTCTAACACAAATTTAATAAATTTAGTGTAGTCAATATCAATTGATAAAACTTATTAAACTAAAAAAACATCAACAAAGTATCATTAGTGTAAGTTTTAAACCTGTGAAGTAAATCCATGCATACATATTCTAAGCAAAACAAAAATTAATCAATGGCTCATACACATAGTACACAAAGATTTACATTGGAAACCCTTAACTGGGAGAAAACCATCCTTCCCTGGTGTCGCACGTCTCAACTCTTCAATGTATTAATTTCAACATTTGAAATACAATATATACAATATTTTAGTTATTTCGCAGCTACCAAAACCGTAATCCATTAATCCATGATTAATTTAGAAAATCGTTAAAATAGAAAAAAATGCTAAAATAGCAAAAACCGCAAATAAAATATTTTGGGGCACTTCCCCAAACCCCATGAGCTCTGGGTTAGCGCCTAGAGCGGAACTCTCTACATAACCAAGGGGCGAATCCTCCCCCCCTAGAACCGCCCTAGGAATGCACCCCCCCACACACACATGAAAAGAATATAACACCTGCCCAACATTCTCCCACTTGTTGTTTTCTTTGCATATAGGGGTTCACAGGATTACATTCTCAACAATCTAGGGAAACAATGCCCATTGTTTATATACACAGGAGAACTTCGCAGAGCTCACCGAATTTGAAAAATGAATATGCAATATTCTTCAAAGTGTTAATCTTCTCCAACAACACCTTCTTGTCTTCAACCATGTCTCTCACAAAGTGATATTAAACATTAATATGCTTTGTATTTGAATGATAAGTTAGGTTATTTTCCAAGAAGATTACACTCTAACTATCACAATCTAACCTTATTGTATTTTTTACCAACCCAATACCTGAATACAATCTCTGCAGCCATACTACTCCCTTTCTTGCATCAGTGGTTTCCATTTATTCAACTTATGTACTTGAGAGTACTACTACAACTTGTTTTTTTCTCATCCAACTAATTGCTCCTCCAAATAGGTTAAACACATACCCACTTGTAGATATTATGTGATATATATCTCCAGTCCAGTTTGCATCAGCAAACCCATGTATGTCCAACACTCTGTCAAATCCTGGTATTCCTTGGTAGAATATTCCATAGCTAGAAGTGCCACACAAATACCTGAAAACCCTTTTTATTGTTGTCCAATGTCCCTTCCCTAGTTTTGAATCTATACCTACTCAAAACTCCCACTTCAAGTGGAATGTATGGTACAGTATATACCATTGCATACATCAAACTACTAATTGCACTAGCATATGGGACATGTCCTCTTCCTCTTCATGTGTCTTGGGACACTGATCTATAGATAACTTTACATCTACATGAATAGGAACCTTGAACGGTTTATTTTCCTTCATATTAAACCTCTGCAATATCATCTCAACATTTTTTCTTTGATTCAACCAGATTTTATTGTTTGCACGATCTCTTTTAATATCCATTTCTATAATGAAGTTAGCATCCCCAAGATCCTTCATGTCAAATTTCAAGGATAGTTGTGACTTCATTTCCTTGATTACATATATGTCATTTCCTACCAGAAACATGTCATCGACATACAACATTACATAAATGAAGTGATTACCAACCTGGTTGGAATATACACAGTGATCATCCCTACTGCTCACAAATCTCAATCCAAGGATGTATGTATCAAAATTTTGGTACCGCATCCCAGGCGATTTCTTCAGACCATATAATGACTTCTTTAGCTTACATACCAACTCTTTCTTTCCCTTCACTGCAAATTCTTCTAGCTAATTCATGTAGATTTCTTCTTTTGAATCCCCATGTAGGAATGTTGTCTTCACATCCATCGCATTTTGTATTTCTCCACTTTGCCTTCTGCATTCAACTTCTTCTTATACACCCATTTGTTTTCAATGGCCTTTCTTCCAATTGGAAAATCAACTAAATCCCATGCCTCATTCTTATCCAAGGTATCTATCTCTTAAACCATGGCCTTCTTCCAAAGTTTACTATCCTCTGAATTCACTGCTTCCCTAACAGTTTTGGTATCATCATCAGTAATAGATAAAGAAAATTTTGCATGAAAATCAGGTGGACTATACCTTTTTGGTTTCCTTCTCTCCATCATCAATCTCCTCAATACTAGAGTATGAGGTTCTTCTTGTTATTATTCATCTTCTTCCATTGATTTATATTTTTCATCATCCAGCACAAACTCTTTTTTCTCAGATTCTTCTTGCCTTGGTAGGAATTCATGTTTGGGAACATCTTTAACCTCTCTAAAAACAACATCCCGACTGTAAAAAATATTATTAGCTTATGGGTTCCAAATCTTATATCCTTTCATACCATCTTTACAACTAATAAAGATACACTTTTTGGCTTTATTATCCAGCTTACTCGTATTTTCCTTTGGAACATGTACATAAGCATCACAACCAAACACTCTGAGATGTTCAAGAGAGGGTTTCTTACCAGTCCATACTCCATGCGTGGTCTTTTCCACCAACGTTGATGAGGGTGATCTACTTACCAGGTAACATGTAGTACCCACTACCTCTGCCCATAATTCATGTCCTAACCAAGCACCACAGAACATGCTCCTTGCTTTTTCCATCAACATCTTGTTCATCCCTCCTCCAAACCCATTATATTAAGGTGTGTATGGAGTAGTCTTTTGCCTTGCTATACCGCATTTTTTACAGAACTCTTAGAATTCATTTTCAAATAATTCTCCACCATTATCTGTCCTCAACACCTTTATTTTCTTCTCTATCTGATTTTAAATCCATGTGTTCCTTGATAAATCATCTATGAATGAAAAATAATACATAGATTTACCTAGTGATGGAATAGGTACAAGTCCAAACAAATCACTATGTATCAACTCTAAGATCCCCTTTGCTCTTGTAGCACCATATGGGAATATTAATCAATTATGTTTACCATATATGAAATTTTCACAAAAATCAAAATCCAGGGTGCAATTAGACATACCTTTACCCTGTAGTGTTTGAAGGCCCTTTTCTCCAATATGTCCCGGCATTTGATGCCATATCATGGTATTCTTTCCAGGGACAGTATGGATTTTGTCTTATTTATTTCTCTGCTCAGGGACAACAGAACTGTTACACCCACCAGTATAAGTGCTTCCCAACAAATTGTATAGAGTCCACATCGAAATCCCCTCATCAACACCATTTCTCCTCTTACCATCTTGCAAGTGTCCTTTCCCAATAAAGTATCCACACATGCATCATCCAACTTACTTATAGATATTAGGATCCTGGCTAGATATGGAATGTGTAGAACTCGAGGGAGAGTTCTAATTCTTCCATGTTTCAACAACAACTTAACCCTTCCACATCCCATGATTTTGGTTATCGAGTCATCTCCTAGGAAGATATCACCACCATCATACTTTTCATATTCATTGAACCACTCCCTATGAGGATTCATATGAAATGATGCACTTGATTTGATCAATCATACATCATGATCTGTAAGTGTACCTATAGATGCCAAGTAAACATCACCTCCGTCTTTGGAGGTTTTCTTGTCTATGGAAGAGGCATCATCAGATCCCTTTGCTTTATCAACTTTATTATACCTGCAATATTTCTTATAATTCCTAGATTTACCACATTTCCATCATTTCCTCAAATATTTTCATGGGGATTTAGACATACCTTTATATTTATATCCCCCCTCCCCTCCTGAAGACTTATTTGTATCCCTATCTTTGGGATGACCTCTCACAAATAAATAATATGTGTTATGATTATCCATGATTTTCCACCTCATCTCTTCTGATAACAAGGATGAAACTACATCCTCATACTTCAATGCAGACTGAGTGGTACTACCAATTTCTACAACCAGATTATCCCGGGAGTCTAGTAAAGAACATAACAAATTAATACACTTATCTTCTTCTGAAAAAATAATATTAACAGATCCAAGTTGACTTACCAAAGTATTGTAGGCATTTATATGCTCTATCACATAATCTCCATCTTCCATCCTGTTGGAGTCGGAAGTCACTCCTGGATTGCTTGCAGGAGCAGATCCCGACGCCCATCAGTTTAATGTCACAATTTGTTTTAAAGGGGTGATCAAATGGAGGAAAACTCGAGGAGATATCACTCTAACTCGGGGACTGAGTC
>SNQJ01S0067378.1:0-30897 GCA_010110895.2 Picea sitchensis | reverse complement strand
GCGCAAATCTGGACTGCGTGGTCCTGCTCGTGACTTACCCTGGGCGCATTATCATCCGAAACTTTGGACAAGTGGGTTTTAGCCCATTCTTTTGCGTTCTAGCCCCCTTTGCAAGAAATATTGCTAACACATCCTAATATGATACATCTTCTTTCGAAGAAATGACGTATTCACCAAGGAATTTGACTGATACATATTACCTAACTTTTCCCATATTTCCTTGGTTGTAGATTCTCCCACCACATTCAATAACACGGAATCATCCAGGCATAGTCGAATCGTACTCCTTACTCTTCTATCCAGCTTCTCCCAATATTCTTTCGACATACCAGTAGATTGAGTGTTAGTAGTTTGTGTACTAGTATTTTTTGTACTAGTAGGTCATGTACTAAGATCCACAATGATCCATAGTTCTTTTTCTACAAGAAGGTCCACCATATTGAGCTTCCATAGCTCAATTTTTTTACCATTTAACTTCTCAATCTCGATTCTAGAACT
The DNA here is from genome assembly GCA_010110895.2 of Picea sitchensis. Classification (NCBI taxonomy): domain Eukaryota; kingdom Viridiplantae; phylum Streptophyta; class Pinopsida; order Pinales; family Pinaceae; genus Picea; species Picea sitchensis. Next base: position 30,399 of record SNQJ01S0067378.1, on the reverse strand, counting down.
TCTTTCCATTATACTTCAACACATGAATCACCACTGAAAATCTCCTATTGTTACACATTATTTTTGTCATCCCTATGACTGTTAATGATGTAAATTTGTCTATAGTCTTCAGAGGGGTCAATGGCATGAGTTCCTGAAGATAGAAGGGAGAAGAACTTTTCTTGAGAAAAGAAGTTGCATTTTCCTTTATGAAAACCCTATTAAAGATGTTTTTCACATGTTTCACTATGGCTAGGATGTGAGAATGCCTAATTCTCATAGACTGCACCATAGTTGGGTTGCGAGAGGTTTGCAGGTTGCTCTATAACCAAGGTGCGAGAATGCTCATATGTGGGAAAAACGAGCATCTTCTAGATGCTTCCAGAAGGAGAAACTTCCATGGTGAGGTGGCATCTGAATTGTTTGGATCTTAATTGCTTTCATGATTTAGTGGGATCATCCTAACCTCCTCACCTTATCCTCTTCATCTTATAAAAGGAGAGGAGCTCTCATGGAGAAATTTGGCTTGGATGAGATTAGCTTTTGGGACTAGCTTGGATTGGATTGAGCTTTGGAGATTGTTAGCTTGGCTAGATGAGCCATTTTGTCAAGATAGATTGTGAATATTATCAGATCGATGCTCTCATAATTCTTGGAGTGGAAGTGTGTGGGGAATGAAGGACAGTTGGAAGGGACCTTATGACATCAAGGCCATGGTTGTAATCTCTCTCTCACATTTAATATGATACAGTAATATAACTCTTTCCTATAAGGCTTGTTGTGTTTTATTGTATGATTCCTTGATCACATACATAGGTTTATATTGAGTTTATACTATTACTATCACTTTGGTCGGTTGCGTTCTTTTGTAGGTTCATCATTGTATGAGTGTTGGAATGGAGCTAGGATGGAAATAGTGAGAGGAAGCAGCGTTGAAACGGTATGTCACCTATCCCTCTTTAGTTAGTAAATTCAATATCTAAAACTTAAGAAAAGCATCATGTTCTGGTGTGTTTTGTTCTAGATCTAGGTGGATCTAGGGAGATCAGTTAGTGTTTGCACCTACCGACTTATCCAATAACAAAATTGGCGACTCCACTAGGGAAACTGATTGTTTCCTAGTTAGTCTAGTTTCCCTTGCATTGATTGCTTGCTTTCTGGTTTCTGAGTCTGTGGGAGATCCATCCAGACTCTCTAGATCTAGAAGTTCACTCAAAAATTTTGTCATTTTTCCAAATTTTTCTTGATTACAAGCCTTCTCACACTGTACCTCTCTGTGGCCTGTGAGAATCATTGATGTTGACACCCTACTATTCAGTTCAGTGCGACCTTCTCCCACCCTCCCTATATCTAGACTGCGAGAATCCCTAATTCTCGCACTGTAACCCACTACTAGGCTGCAAACTCATTTGTAAATTTTTTTGGATTGGGTCTTGTTGTCTTTTGATGCCCAGTTTTTCTTTGATTAGCTGCATTGAACTTTTGGATCCTATATTGATCTGTTTACAGTCTTCTTGACATTCTTTGAGTTACTTTTAGCCATCTTTGCTTTATTTGGTTTTGAAGGATTAGTCTCTTGCTTTGAGTGTCTTTCAATCACAAAGCATGTGTTTTCTTTAGAATTGTTTAGGGAAAGATCAGATTTCTTCTGAATAGTTCGCTTTAAAAGAAAACTTTTAGTTTGGGTTTCTTTGTTTTAAGAAAGTTCATTATTTCTTTTAGTGAAATTTTTGAAACAAAAAGATTTAATTTCTTGCTTTATATTGGATTGGGGGCATCCTTGCATTTGAAGTAGTGGAATTGCATGATTCTTGGCATTTTTTCTTCTCATTTCTACTCATTGGTGTATATTCTTTTCTGCTCATTTCTTGAGAATATCGATATTGATGAGTCTTAATATTTTGGGACATTATGCATCTCGAAATGATAAATGTTTTCTCCTTCTCGTAGCATAACTTTCATCGAAATGAAAAGATTGCATATTCATCTCTTTGCATAACTTTCGAGTCGATCAAAACACCATATTGTTCACACCATTTTCCTTTTGAGTAACAACAACCTTAAAAATAAAGCACTTATAAAAATTGATTAGACATTTTTATATTTTCTCGTAGCAAAACTACATTAGATTAGTTGTAGGGATTTGGAATAGGTGTGAAAGATAACTTTCCAAAGCTGCAAACAAACATAGTATCTTGTGATAGAGAGATTTAAATCCACTTACTTCATTTTGTCCTAGGAATCCCTTCTCACACAAGGGTCGATCACGAGGTCGCATTAAGACTTCCAACGTTACTCACCCTGCTTTGTTGGTCTTGGTGTAGAGATTGCATGTATTATGGGGGTCGCTTGAAGGTATACCCAAAATTATGAGTGGAAGCCTTTCGAGTTGATTTCGGGCTAGATACCCTGCCTTTGTGCATTGATCAGACTATCGACTATTTCCCCAGGCATCATTGTAGTAAGTGGTAACCTTAGTGGCCTATCTCTATAGGCTCTTTACATGAGGTGACTGTGGAGGGTCAAGTCTTCACAGTACCTGGAATCGACGTTGGCCAAACTCATTCGGGTTCGTTGGAGGGTATACCCACGATTATGTGTGGAATCTTGCACCAGGGTGTAAGTCCATTAAGCAAGTCATCAACATAACTTTTCCACCTGATCTATCTCAGCCCCTTCTTACTTTATTCCTACAACATTGGATTTCATCAGCAACTAGTGAGCTCATTGCGAGAAGGTTTTGTTTGCTTGCTTTCTTACTCGATTTTTAGCGTGTGTTGTTTGTTTTCCCTAATAGAATCTAGGTTGGATCTTTTTTTTAATGGTGTCAGTTCTCAAAATGACCAATGAAGGAACCCTTGTTATAGGGGGACCTTTTGTTTTTCCTTCTTATGGAAACATTGGACCTCCTCACATTGCCACTTCGAGCCTTCCGGGTCTCACAATTGGATTACCAGTATGGTTGTTTTCTACTTAGGTAATCTTGAATGTAGTAAGTGATTCAGTCGTAAGCACTTCCCCCGAAGAACATCAACCTCATGTTGATCTGTCACCATCTTCACCAGCAAGATCTTCTTCACCTTCTTCACTTGCAAGGTCTAATTCCATTTCATCTTCTTCGCCGAGTGAAGGCTCTGAAGCTAGTAACCCGGTGAATAAGAATAAGAAGAAAAGAAAGAATAAGAAGAAGAAAAATAAGCAAGGATCAAAACCTCCAACCACTTCTAAACATGTTGGAAAAAAACCAATTACTGTTAATCATGTTGGGAGTGTTGATGATGTCAAGATCACCCAAACAACCTGTAAGACCATGTACCCATGCAGGATTTGTAAGGGCATCCATATTCTTAAGGATTGCCCTGGTCTATCCAAGGTTATAGAAGTATGGTCTACACACCCTGACCAACCCATGTCGTCAGCCTCTGAACAACTTGTTGATGATCTCCTATCAATTNTCCCATGCATGTTATGCAAAGGGAGTCATCTAACTCACCTTTGCCCTCATATGGACGAAGCCTCAAAATTCCTGGAAGACATGATTGTTCACAGCCTCAACTTCCAGCTTCTTATTGCAAGCTTTCTCTCAACCCACCTATAGTGGATGGAATGATATATCCAGTTCCCCCGTTGGTCAGTCCAGTTGATCAAGTGGTCAATCTGGTCACATCTTTGGTTGAACCAGTAGACCAAATGGTCAATCCAATCCCATCCTTGGTTGATCCCACTCTCCTATTAGAGAGTGAAACCCAAGCGTTCGATCCTTTTCCAAGTGTCGATCCCATTCTCCCCTTGTAGAATGCAACCCAAGTGGTTGATCTAATCTCGTCATCGGTCAATTCTGCTCTCATGCTCGAGAATAAACCTGATACTGCCCATTTTTTTCTCATTGATATAGACTCTTCCATTTCGGCAGGTATTCCTCCTTCTCCCGTGAAACCCCCTCCAAGTAATGAGGCCATCCTTTTTAATTGAGGTGTGCTAACTGGACGTCATCTTCCCTCTAACATTCCTTTCTAGATTACAGTGCAAGTTTGTGGTCGGGATGTTCCTTAGACGTTGATAGATGAAGGTGCGTCCATTAGCATTTTGTCCTCTTTTTCTTGGCAAGCTTTGGGTTGTCCTCAGCTTTTCCTGGTTACGTAGAATTTGTTATCTTTTAATAGAAGAACCAGTCAACCTTTAGGGACCCTTCCTCAGTTTCCTGCAACTTTGGGAGGAAAAATTGTCTTTATTGATGTTATGGTTGTCCAAGACCCCTTGGATTTTTATTTACTCCTTGGGTGAGATTATGTCTATGCATAGTTTCCTCTTGTTTGAGCTTGTGTAAAAATGAAACCAGGACCAAGCATAGTTTTGTTTTGTTTTAAAGCTTGCGTAAAAATGAAAACAGTCTCGATCTTAGTCTTTGTTGCTTTCTCATGCTCATTAATACATGAGAATAAGTTACCGAGCTTAGTATTTGTTCTTTATCGTGCTCGTAAATACTTGAGAATGTAACCGAGTATACTTTTATCACTTTTTCGGACTCGTAAAGGTTATACGAAAAAGGAACCCACTGGAGTTCCCTTTAATCTCTTTTCAGATTCTCTAAATATGAAAATATTGTCGAGCGACCTTGTTCTATTCACGCTCATAAAAGTATTTGAATAAAACGTTCAATGGGCGATAGTTTATCACTTTTTCAGTCTTTTCAAACTATTTTACAAAAAAGGAACTGGGAGAGTTCTGTTTAAGTGTGTTTTGGACAATATAAACATGAAAACCCCCTGAGTTTTCTTTCTTTGGACTCATAAAAAAAACATTAAAAGGCCCATGTGGGACTAAACCACTCCTTCCTAGGGTTTGTTAAACATACTCCGAGGGACTCATCCAAAGGATGAGCTTACATTTACAAGAATATGCCATCCTCCTCAAGCTTGCGTAAAACTAAAGAGGTACTCGCCAGAAATGGTGGGGGAAAAATTGGGAAAGAAATGTGTCTAAACATGTATTTCATGGAAGAGTCACTTTTGAGCATGACACCCTTTCACTCGCTTTTCTTCTAGGTTGAAAAACCCACTTGTCTCTTGATCATACTCCTTTATAAGATTACAAACTGGTTTGTGATCCTTGTTGTTGAGTCAGTGTTTCCATGTAATGTCCCCCACCTCTTAGAGAGGTAATGAGGAGACTCAGTGGCCTAGGCACCCCCACTAGGTCATAGTCTCACAACGAAGGGGGGGAAAAGTCAAGAAGTTAAAAGTTATATTTTTAAGTTGACTTAAGAAAGGAAAAGGAAAGGAGTAAAGATAACTCAACAGGAAGAATAGAGAATATTAACCCTAGGAGTTAACCTAACTCAGAAATTAGAAGGGAAAAGTATAAGTAAAAGGCTAAGGCGCACCTATTACCGATGGTTTTGGATTAACATTTCTAATGCTTGGGCATTCGGTTTGGGGTTTGGCCTGGAACCCTTGGGAGAACAGTGGTGAAATATCCACTCTGTTCCACAGGGTTGGTCCTAGGGATAGAAAGACTCCTCCACACCATTCTAGTCCTCCAGGGAGCCATTTTATGGAGGTTCGATCCAGTTTATCTTGAGGGCCTAGGGCCATTCAGATAGTTGGGTTTTGTTTTGGTAGGGACCATCGGTTTAAGGGTTTTTCTGGAGGTTATCATCATTCTATATTTGTCTAATTTGGGACGTTGTGGAGCCATAGGGGCGTCCTTTGATTGTAAAACTCGGATCTAGGGAGATATGCTTGAGATCTAAGCACGAAAATTCTCCCATGGGATTCTCATAGCTTGATCTATATTCTTGGAGAGTTTAAAGAGCATTTGGAGGCCTCCTTCATGGTCAAACTAGCTAGGGTTTCAATCATATAGTGGGGCACACCATTAGGTGAAGAATTATTGAATCTATGGGGTTTGAGTGGATTTGGGAATTTGGACATCACAGGTTATCCCTTACAGGTTACTTACGTCTATCATTTGGTATATTTCTTGAGATGATTGGACACTTTTGGTAGAAGAGGCGGGGAGTATTAGGGCTTCAACATTCTAGCAGGAGGCGTGGCACTTTCCGACTTGGAGGTTGAGCATTAGATATTATTTCCAGTCTGCTTGATTTAGTCTTCATTGTATATCCAGTTGGGAGGCTTATTTGTATTGTTGGGAGCATTTTGTAGCGACTCATATCTATTGCTTGTACAACCATATGAGGTTTATGCTAGATGCGGCCATCTATTGTATTGATCTTACATTACTCATAATAAAGGTGGAATCTTTGTTTGTGCTTCTACATCTTGAATATATATTGTGATCTCATGTGTTGATGAATCTTGTATTACCCTTAATAACTCAATATAGTAGTAGTAGTTAGTGATTCCAAGAAAATTTGGCTTGGGATCATTCTATCAGTATCGAGCCTTGTTCCTCAAACACATTGGAGATGGAGTACATGCAAAGTAAATTATTATGCGTTGAGAGGAAGAAAAACAACGAAATAGAAATGGAAGGGTCGGGAGGCGACCATGAGCCTGGAGGCTAGCTCTCTGTGCTTAATTTGATAAGTTCCAACAAAACAGCAAGGCCTTGAGAAAGCACATTGGTCAGAGCAGTTGGATGAGTGTCGAGAAACCAACGAGAAGGGCAGGCAATCACGAAACCTTGAAGAAAGTTGAGTGAGAATCTCTGAGGGAAAATGAGCGAGAACAAACTAGGATAGCAACCTTACGTGCAAGTAACCCATCGAGGAAAAGATCTTGATACTTATGGGAATAAGGAGGTTGGAGGGTCGGTGGAACCCATGAGGAAGGCAGTTATAACTTCAGGAGAAACCACCAAGATCAGAAGGAAGTATTGGAGGTGGCATGTTCCATGGGTAGATGGGTAGCGGGACCAATCATAGGCCATGCGTGCAAGTGTTCATAGATGAACCACTAGGCCAACACTCAGTGCTTGAGCTAACCCAGACCATGCCCACATTTACGGATGAGCAAGAGAGCAGTATGAACAAGTTGAATATTTTGTGGCACAATTATCCAGGACTACCAGGGAATACTACAACTTGGAGTGAAAGTTAAAAGACAGATGTCCCTAGACCGGTATTTTCAACTCAAGTTGAGAAACTAGCCTAGGACGAACCAGAGGGGAAGATTTGAGTTTGAGTGAAGGGCAGGGAAGGTAGAGATTCCATAATTTGATGGTACAGCTAAGATGGCAGCACAAACATGGGTGCGGTGGATACTTACACGCAACTTAACCCTATGAGGGAGATGGAAGCTATCAAGTTTGCCACTATGTACTTGGATGGAAAGACCCATGGCCGGGTGGTACCATGGGCTCACCACACTCAGCTACAACCAGATTGTATCATAAAAAATTCACTAAGAGGCTCATTGATACATTTGATATAGGATATCCTGAGTTACATTTACAGGAGCTCACCAGCTTCGACAGCAGTGCAGTAGGGCATACTTTGATGAGTTCTAGAGGTTGGCAATGTTGGTGAAAGATATGTCCCCAACCGGGCTCATGATGCTCTTTACAGGAGGATTGATGGGACCCTTGAAGGGTTGGGTTAATACCTTCAAGCCTACCAGCCTACAAGAAGCCATTTGGAAGGCAAGAGATCTGGGTCCAGCTGCTAAACCAAAATTCCTTCAGACCACCTCTTAACAGTGGTGGAATAGATCAAAGGCCTCCAACAAACCCGGGAGGACATGACCCTAAGGGTAATGACAAGGGCCATGGCAGAATAAATGAAAACACCAGGAGGCTGAAGGAAACAACTACACTTCACATGCAAGTCCATGGAATCCCTCACACAGAAGTGCATGGGGCGAGGGCAGGGTACATTACATTGAGGTCACTTCATATGATAAAGAAGAGGATGATTATGGTCTGATACAAAACATGGAGGCTGAACGTTAGAGACAGCAGAAGAGGAGGATCCAGAACTAGACTATGCGGCTAGAGAGAAGTCTACGTTGGCATCTATCAACGGACCCAAGTTCAACACCTTCAAGATAAGAGGGGTCTTACGAGGGCCAGAGAGAGTGTCGGTTTTGATTGATGGTGGAGCTTCCCACAATTTCATTTGATGCGACGTGCGAGAGGAGGCACATACCTATAGCAGAGTTTGAAGGATTCAAAGTGGAGGTAGCGAGGTGGTAGTACTATGCCTTATAATAGATACATACCAGATATGAAACTCACCTTAGGAAGGCATGAGTTGGTTCAGGATGTTAATGTGATGGATCTTCCCGATACAAACATAATCCTAGGGGTGCAGTGGCTCAACACTCTAGGACCCATCCTACAAGTACAGAGACCATGGAAATGTCCTTTGTGGAGGAAGGAGGGAGAAAGGTTGTGCTCAGAGGCACTTGGCGGGTAACTTCTGCCCAGTGTCCATGACCAAGAGGATGGAAGACATTTTTAGAAGGGAATAAATTGTATATACATACCAGTGGAATGAAAGGTCTCAACACGGGTGGATGAGAAGGAAGGTGCATTACACACTAGATATCAAAGAATCCTTGATAAGCACCGAAAAGTGTTTGGGCCGATTCCTCGGGTGTGCCACCATATAGAGGGTTTGAACACATCATTGAGCTAGAAGTAGGGGAAAGCTGTTATCCCCACACCCTATAGGCATCCAAAGTATAAGATAGCAATGAGGAGAGATATCCCAAGGAGCTTCTAGACATGGGACCTATCAGGACCAAGTTCAAGCCCATTTGCTTAGGTCAGTGGTCTTGGTGAAGAAGAAGGATGGAGCGATGAGAGTGTGCATTGACTTCCAGGATTTAAATAAAAAGACGACAATCAAAATAGGTACTCGATACCCATGATTGATGAGTTACTAGATGAGTTGCATGGAGCTATATATTTCACAAAAAATGATCTTTGCTTTGGCTACCATCAAATCAGAGATGAGGGAGGAGGACATCTCAGAAACATCCTTTAGGTGTCACTATGGCCATTCTGAGGTTTGGTTTTGGTGATGCCCTTTGGGTTGAAAACAATGCCCTAGCCACATTTCCACATTCTTTACATGAACCATGTGTTCAATAATGATGAAACACTTGTTGGTATTCTTTGATGACTTGCTCATTCTGACAAGACTGGGAGGAACACTTACCTTCAACATGTGGATGGAAATCACTCAATCATGGAAGAACAATCACTATATGCCAAAGGAATCCAAGTGTGAGTTTGGAATGGCAGAATTTATTTACTTGGGACACATCATAGGAAAAAGGGAATGCAATTTTTACAGGGAAAATAACATCCATTTGGGAATGGCCTACTCCGAAAAAATCTCACAGAACTGAGGGGATTCTGGGCCTATGCACATACTATGGAAATTTGTCAAAGGGTTTTTCTCAACTATGCACACCCTCGACTGACCTGACCAAAAAAGGGATCCTTCAAATGGAATAATGAGGCCCAATTCACGATAGAGAAAATGAAAGAGGTCATGAGCACTGCCCAGTTCTAGCTCTTCTGATTTCGACATACCTTTCACTTTGGAGTGTGATGCCTGGGGGAAGGTATAGGGGCCATTTGATGTAGAAGAGCACTTACTTTATGAAGATGGAAACTCGGGGTCCCTAAACTACTTTACAACATTTACGATAAAAAGAGAGAATGTTATCATGCATGCATAGCCAAATTCAGGCAATATTACGTAAGTGCAACGTTTGTGGTCAAATCATACCATAATAGTCTTAAATATCTATTGGAGCGGAAGGAGTTGAATGAAAGACAACAAAAAATGGGTAAGCAAAATACAAACCTACGAATTTGACATTGAATTAGTCAAAGGAAGAACAACGATTAATTCGTGCATTATCCAGTCCATCCATTTTTCCATGTTCGGTATGTCGGTCGGTAGGAAGGAACACTTGATAGTGGAATAATACAAGGATAGGTTTTCTTGTCAATTGTTGAATGAGGAAAATACGGATGACTTAGACTAGATGAGGTCATTTATGACCTCATCTATTACAAAGGTTGTATATTTTTAGTTCCTGGATCATCCTCAAAGCTAAGATCCTGCATGCACATGTCATAACTCACACAGCAGTAGGTCACTGAGGGATTGATAAGACATATAGGTAGGTGAGAGAAAGTTTTGCATGGAAAGGCGTCAAGGAAGATGTGATGAAACATGTCAAAGAACGCACTACATCCCAAGAAAACAAGCATGAGCACACACACCCTGCGGTATTGCGACCCCACTTACCTATTATTCCGAACCTGAAGTGGGGAAAGTATATCCATGGATTTCATTACCGAGTTTCCCAGAACGCAGGAAAGATTGCATTTTTCATGGTGGTAGAATGGAGTTTGATGAAGTTTGCACACTTTTCCCATAGCCATAGACTTGATTACCTTGGTGCTTGAGGTATTTTTGGTGTTGAGACTACCGCGGCCTACCAAAACCATCATCGATGGCAGGGAACCGACGATTCATCAATGCGTTTTGGCAGGAGTTTTTCTGATTAGTGGGTATGGCATTGACCCCTAATTTTCTTCATCACCCTCAGAACCAGGATGGTGGGGCTGAGATATCCAACAAATGGGTGGAAGGTTACCTGGAAACTTCGTAGCGGACAACCGAAGCATAGATTGAATGGTTACATTTGGGAGAATATTGCTACAACACCATAACGTATGTCCATTGGCATGTCACCCTTTGGAGATTTATATAGCTATGATCCTTTATCATTTGTGGAGATTTCATTTGGTGGCGGTAGGACTCGCGATGAATACAGGGATTGGATCTGATGGGAACCAAGACATTCTCGAGGAATTGAAGGAACATTTATAGGTATGAAAACAAGTAAGGTCCAAGCAGAAAATCACAGAGTTGATCATACCTTTGGGGTTGGTGATTTGGTTATTTGAGGTTGCAACCATACAGGGTAGACCTCCATTAAAAAAGAAGCGGGCCGGAGCTGCAATACGTTCTTTGGACCTTCTGACCCGGCCCGAGAGGATAGAGGCGTGCTTATGGTAGACATCCATAGGGTAGAAAAATCCCTAGCGTCTTCCATGTCTGGATTCTTAAGAAAGCCCTCGGTCAAAATGTCAGGACTATTGAGGCATTAACTCCCATCGATGAGGAGGGACAACTTGTTTGATTCCAAAGGAGGTGTTAAAAGTCTGAGAGAAGAGGCTACGAAACCAAAGCATCAAGAGTATTTGGTCGAGGTGGAAGGATTTACCCATTGAGGATACAGCAGGAGGCGAGGAGAATGCGATGGTTAGAAGCGAGGGTTTGGTATTGCCCGAGGATAAGCAATTTCAAGCGAGGCTGTAATGTCTCCCACCTCTTAGAAGGTAATGAGGGAGACTTCCGGTGGCTGGGCACCCCACTGAGTCATAGTCTCACACTGAAGGGGGGAAATTATAGAAGTTAAAAGTTATATTTTAGAGTTGACTTAATAAAGGGAAAGGAAAGGAGGTAAAAGATAACTCAATGAAGAAATAGAAGGATTGGAGAGTGATTTAGGGTTAACTCTAAGAGTTAAGTTAGCTCAACAGAGAATTAGAAGGGAGAGTATAAGTAAGAGGCTGGGTGCACCTATTATTTATTCTGTTTTTGGGTTAGCATTTTCTATTGCTCTTGAGAATTGAGTTTAGGGGTTTTGTTGTACAAACCCTTGGGAACAACTTAGTGGTCGGAATATCCCCTCACCTTGTTCCACATCTTGGTCTCGAGGGATGAAATACTCCTCCACACCATTCTAGTCTCGGGGCCATCTTATCGAGGGAGGTTCAATCCAACTTATCCCCAGGGTGTAGGGCCATTCAGATGGTTGGTTTTTGTTTGCAGGGGAGGGACCATCAGTTTGAGGGATTTTTTATAGGGTTATCATCATTCTATATTTGTTTTCATATTGGGACGTCTTGGAGTCATAGGGGGCATCCTGTGATTCGGAAAAACTAAGATATAGAGAGATCCACTTGTGATTTGGTTCTGAAAATTCTCCCACGGGATTTTCATAGCCCTATCTATATTCTTAGAGAGTTTCAAAGAATTTGGAGGCCTCCCTTCCTTGAGAACCAAACCGACTAGGGTTTGAGTCATGCAGTGGGGCACACCATTCAATGAAGAATTAAGATCTGAGGGTTTTGAGATTGGATTTGGGAATTTGGACATACGGGTTTTCCTTACAGTTACCCGAATCTATCATTTGGCATATTTATTGGGATGATTGGACACTTTTGGTAGAAGGTAAAAATTATTGAGGGCTTAAGCATTAGCGAGGGCGTGGCACTTTCCATCTTGCAGGTTGAGCATTAGTGTGGCTCATATTTGCTTGATTTAGTCTTCATTGTATATCAGCCTTAGAACTTATTTTGTATTGTCCGGGGAGCATTTTGTAGAAGCTCTATATCTATTTCTTGCGACCATTTTGGGGTTATGCAGATCGACCATGTTAATGATCTTACATTGCTCATAATAAAAGGTGAGATCTTTGCTTGGCCATACACATCTTGAATTTATTGTGATATCCATGTGTTGATGAATCTTGCATGCACTTAATAACTCAATATATTAGTAGTAGTTAGTAATTGGAGATTCCAAGAGAAAAATTTGGTTTGGGATCATTACATTCCAAGAACATGAGTTGTCGTGTAGTCAATATATTCAAAATGAAGTTCAACTTGGAAAGCCTTCTATTGCATGACCATTTCCAGGTCTTTAAGCCTTCTATTGCATCGACCATCCAGTCGGTCCTAAACCACTTGTTACTTTGATCTACATCAAATCTTATTTACTCATTTCATGTCCTTGATGTGGGATACATTAAAGGCCCTCTTGTAACTTTGAAGGTCTTTCACAGAGCTTCAACTCATTGCAACGGAATGACATGAAACTAATTGGTACCTTGGAAATTGCATGCCTTAATGGCGGGGTTTCTCATGCAATGATTGGGTTTTCATTATTGACCTTGATCGGAAGGTCTCGAGATGTTGACCTCAACTCATTGATTCACATTTGTTGGATTGTACTAGAGTACGAATCATTGTGACATTAATGGTGATTTTCCACGCACTTGTTAATGGTATTCACACTAATGGCCCGGTAATCAAGTGGTTTTCTACCATCAGGCTTAGACACGTATGTATCTCATGGTTATATTTGTACTATAGAGTAGTGGAGATGAGAGACCACAGATATTTTTATGATAGATCTAGGGTTGCATTGGAGTATATTCAGTGTACATTTGCATAGATCCACATTGTATGTCATTGGCTATGTTCAAATTTGAGTCTTTAACACATAGATCCGCAATTTATTTTTGGTGGCTATGTTCAAATTTGAGTCCTTAAATGTATGAATCCCTGATGTCTTGTTGTATGACACATGTATTACTTGACGTGGATCTTTGCATGTCAACATTATGCTTTGAGTCATTTGTATTACGGTATGGGAGATGCCTACCACCGATTGATGATGTATTCTTGTCGCGTATTTCCTTGTTTGTTGGCGGGGTTTCGGCCAGAAATTGTTCCTTGTTCCCTACACACATAAATGAAGTATTTTATCACTTTGTTCTAACTTCATACTTTGGGGCTCTACGTACACATTATTTTATCGACCCTATGGCCAGATTAATGATGTAAACACAATACGTAGTCTTAGGAGGAGATTGATGGCTGAAGTTCTGAAAGAAAGGAAGGGAGAAGAACTTTTATGAGAAAAGAAGTTGCATTTCCTTTATGAAAACCCTATTAAAGACGATTTTGCATGCTTCCTTATGAAGCTGGGATGTGAGAATGCACGGTTCCTCATGAGGCTACACCATGAATTAGGAGTTCAGAAGGTTTGCCGGTTGCTACATAAGCGGGGTGCAAGAATGCTCATACGTGGGAAAAAGCGAGCATCTTCTCAATGCTTCTGGAAGGATAAGCTTCTATGGTAGGGTGACATCCCGAATTGTTTGAATGTTAATCCCACTTTCATGATTTAGTGGGATCATCCCTAACTTCCCTCACCTTATCCTTGTCATCTTATAAAGGGAGAGGAGCTCTCATGGATAAATTTGTCTTGGATGAGATTAGCTTTTGGGACTAGCTTGGATTGGATTGAACTTTGGGAGATTGTTAGCTTGGCTAGATGAGCCATTTGTCAAGAATGGGTGTAGATATTATCCTTATCGATGCTCTCAAAGTGTGGAGTGGAAGTGTGTGGGAGCAGGGCAGGTTAAGGAGGGACCTTACAACATCAAAGACCCACCAGTTGTAATTTCTCTTTCGCATTTAATATGATATAATAATATAATTCTTTCCTATAAAGATTATTTGTGTTTATTGTATGATTCCTTGATCACATACATAGGTTTATATTGAGTTTATACTATTACTATCACTTTGGTGGAGTTTGCATTCTTTTGCGGGATCATCATTGTATGAGGGTTGGAATAGACTGGATGGCGATAGTGAGAGGAAGTGGCATTCATGATATTTCACCTATACCTCTTTAGTTAGTAAATTCAATATCTAAAACTTAAGGAAAAGATCATGTTCTGGTGTGTTTTTCTAGATCTAGGTGGATATAGGAGATGGAGTTAGTGTCGCACTTACCAATTTGTCAATAACACCACTAAACCAGGTTTATCACAAACCCGAGATAAATTTGATATATCAAGACTTAGTCAAACCCTCAGCAACAAAGTTGTCCCCAAAAGCCAAAAATGTGCTCCAATACCACATGTAAGTTTTAACTCATGAAGTAAATAAATGCATACATATTCTAATAGAAACAAAAATTAATCAATGGCTCAGCACATGGTACACATAGATTTATGCTAGAAACCCTTAACAGAGAGAAAATCCTTCCTTGGTGCTACACCTCTCAACTCTTCATTGTATTAATTTCATCATTTACTGATACAATATATACATTATTTTTTTTATTCCACATCTACCAAAACCCTAATCCCTTAATCCGAGGTTAGTTTACAAATCAGCTAAAAAAAGAAAAAACCGCCAAAAAACATGGCAAAAATTGCCCCCGAACAAATTTGGGTATTTTGCCTTTAAACCACAATCCGGTTGTAATAGCACCAGGAGCTTAATTCTCACGCATGTACTAGGAATCCCACGTAGGAACCCCCAAGGAATGAACCCACCCACACACATGCAAATAATATAACACCTACCCAACACCTATCTAATCTTTGTATGGTAATCACAATAAGTAACAACTCTTGAAAAAACAAAGTTACATATCTTACACTAATTTAGTTGGAAATGATCACTATCCATGTCCCAATCATCTTGATATGGTCATCTTGGTAAATACTAAACAATGAAGTTCTTGTTTATAAGCCTTCACTTCACCTTAATATGTCGAATTAAAATAATCCTAACCAAAGTGAAAATACCCTCTCCTTTAGTGTATCTATTGCATAGATATTTATACTTACTCCAAATGAAAGTGAACATCGCGTTGAGCCAAAAACTGCACCAGTAACTGGAAAAATTATGTGCAAATATCTTACCGCCTTCATTGTATTATCAATAAATATCAAAAAATCATTAACAACCTAAATTTAGAAGTTAAACATAATAATATAATACACTATGAAAGATAGTGTGTGATTATTATCCAGAAATTTTATATCATGGAGCTTTCATGAGTGTGGGAAAGGATTTGCATGAAGAAATAGAGACAACAAATGCCCAAGCTCAAGTCCTGAGAGATTAGAATTATAAACAAAATCAATGGGAATTAAAGGTTTTGGAAACTAGGGTCCTCCCTCTGAGGAAACACCTTGTAGCAGAGGTTTTGAAAAAAAAGTTTTGGTGTTAAACAAATCAATAGAATTAAGGTTTTTGGAAACCTAGGGTCCTCCCCACTACAAGGAAAACACCTTGTAGCAGAGGTTTTTGAAAAAGTTTTCAGTGTTACAAGATTTGAAAAACAATTCAAAAAAATTGTTTCTACAACCTCCATTATTCAAAGTGAAGGCTTTAGCAGAGGTTTTAACGAATGTTCCATATAACTAAAAAATGTTGGGCATGTAGAGGTTGTAGCGGAGTTTTTTTTTCCATTGCTTGTATTGATAAAACATGTCAATGTGTTCTTAACTAACATGCATTGGTGTGCACACAAAAGTAAAAAGCTTCAGTTATCTTAAAACTATTACACATGAGTTCTGTATTTTATGTTATATGAAGCATCTGTGTTTTTTGTGTTAATAGACACACCTATATATATTGTTTTTGTATGCAACAATAGTGCTTGTATAAATATTATGCACTGGGTTTTTCCTTTTGTTTTATGTCACATCAATGCTCTTTTATTTCATATGTATTGGTGCATGGGTTATCATGTGCCCCGAAGAATAGTGAAATTTTGAATATCTGAGGTGAGATGTCTGTGCCATTCTTTGTTACTAAGAACTGGTGGATATATTATATTTGAAGGACTCATGCTTATATTCTATTTAAACAACTAGTGTGTATTTTAATCCTGCACACTGTAATATTTTGAAATGATAAGTATAATCAATTGTATGTTATGTTGTTTAAAGTAACATTGTTTTTTCACAAATTTTATTACTAGTGGTTTAATATAATTAATAAGCACCAGTGCTTATGACTCATGATGAAAACACAATGTTGTCTATTTTATGGCATGCATCATTTAGTGTTTTCAAAAGAATACAATTCATCGATGTGTGTATATTTTAATTAATTGTTTTTTAACAAATTTTAAATTAATCATCTTAAAATCAAATATTTTTTATAATAATATTATTTTTATATTTTTGTTATTGTTTTTTAATATAATGATTGCATTAATGAGTTATCGAACGAATTACACCTATTTTATTTGTAACAATGTATATCATTGATGCAAGAGCATCGCTCTAAGCCAGCTACGTGCTAGCCAGCCAGCACATCAAGCGTGCATTCAATGGAAGGAGAGAGGCACAGCCCTCTCATTTTTCAAAATTTGAAAATTGTATGAAATGTTGTAAGGCTGGTAGAGCCAAAATCCATGCATGTGCTCAGGATTTAGATAAAGGTTTCCTTAAATGGTTGTAAGGATGAGATCTAGATCCGATTTGGACTAGACAACCATTCAATGTAGTTGAATGTAAATTAATGAGAGTTGGTGAGATGGAGGGAAGAGCTCGAGGAGCCCCTCTTTGTAAAAAAAGAAAAAAAGATATTCTTTGAATCTAGATTTAGGTCGGGGATAGTAGAAAAAATAATGCATAGAGAGAGAAGAGTGGAATCCGTGACTCTGTTACAGTCCGAACTCACATTGTAAAGAGGCATTTTAGATTAATACAATCATAGCAGTTTTTCTTGCATGTTGTTGTTCATGTGTCTGCAAGTTCATGAAAGAATGTCTTTATGTGTTGATGATATGGTGTAGATGTATGAGTAGATTTTCATTTGTAGGGATAGATATAATTTAATGTCTCTGAGTTATTTGATTCCAAGTTTGTATTCTTTGTGGTTTCATGCAGGAGTGCATGACAGAGTACTGCGGTCTCTGAAAACCAGTGCAGGAGTGCACTTCTGAATTCTGCAGAATTTTAGACAAAGACATGCCAAGAGGGCACACCAGAGGATGTCATTGACTCAAGGAGGAAGCCTCAAGGTTGTTGAACACCTTGAAGGAGAAACTATGCAGAGGAGAGCACATAGAGGAGAAGCAGAAATGGTGAGAATTCTATAAACGCTCTGCCAGGAGGGCATTGAGTAAATGGATAGGATGCATTGAGCAAGTGCATATAGTGCACAAAATAACTCTATTTCGAGTTTAGGGAAGACATAATGTCTAAGTTTTTGTAGAGCTCTGCCAAGAGGGAATCGAACGAATGCAAGGAGTTCACAGGAGGAACCTTGTTTCGAGTTTAGGGAAGACAAAACATCTGAAGTTCTGTGAATCTCTACCAAGAGGGCATTGAGCAGTTGCATAGAGTGCATAGAAGGACTCTTTTTGAGTTCCGTTGGGAAGAGAAGTGTCAAGGAGAGACACTCACAGAGTTACTGAATACTCTATTAAGCTCAGCAAGGAGGGCTTGAGAAGAAGGCCATCAAGAGGACACCAGATTTCCCTTTGAGGACACAGAAGGGTGAGTCCCCTAGAGGCTCGAGTAAATAAAGCGCAGGGTGGATAGCACAGTTGTGTGCAGGGACCCTTCAAAAAGTGAAGAGGTCGTGAAACCTTTTGAGGTTTCAGGGTGAACAAAGCTCAGGAGGGATAGCATTCCTAGAATGTAGGAAATATCCAAAGGAATTGAGCTCGCAGAGGAAGCAAAGGTTGAGGCCTTTGAAACTTCATAAAATCTTCCAAGGGAAAGGAAGAAGGCCATGCTCAAGATATGGTACAATTGTAGTTAGATCAGCTAGAGAGGCGAGATCTAGACCGTTGAGTTTCATGTCCAGACAATAGGAGGAGAGAGAACAAGGAAGAGAAAAAGATATCGACCGTCAGATCTAGTGCAAAGGATCGATAGTCATCGGATCCGGAGGAAGGCACATGGAGTTTAACCTCTGGGAGGTCGTGCAGGAGAAGAGTTGAAACAGACGGAGGGAACACTTTGTGGAGAAGTGCCAAAAATCTCGTGGGTCGTCGGATGTCACATATCTATGAGGAGGTTAAGGCTGAGTGCCTTTTAGCATTTTGACATTTTGGAATTTTAGAGTTCAGCATTTCAGCAATCTCGATGACAAGGAGCTGGGGCACTTTGCATTGAAAACCCCGAAGTCACGAAACACAACATGTTCTTGGAGTAGGGCATGGTCACAGAGGAAACAGTCACATGGACGAAGGTTTGGTTAGGGGTTAACCGTCGTTGAGCCCATTTCATCATTTCGGCATTTCAGAGTTCAGGGTTTGGAGTGGCAAGTTATTTTGGAATCAGTGGATCGTGAACTTCTGGTTCACGGAACTCCAAATGATCTGGACTGTTTCATCCAATTCATAGAGAGACGTTGTATCTCGTGTGTGAATTCCCATATCGGAATTTGGGGATTGGAGCGACGAGTGATTTTGGAGTCACTGCATCATGATCTCCCGGTTCGCAAAATCCTGAAAAAGATCTGAGCCATATTGGGAATTCGGGGATTCAGACACCGGGGATTCGATAGGGAAAGGAGTGGAGGAGCCAAAGCCCATTAAACCCTTTTCAACATTTTGGTACCCGGGTGTTCGAGAGGCCAGGAGTTGGGAGACGTGGAGTCTCGACTCGCGATATCAAAAAATCCCAAAAGAATTCGGAGGAATAGCAATTCGGGGTTGGGGGAAAGTGGAGGAGGCAGTGGTTTGGGTCATTGCATTTCAAACTCCTGGTTACCAAAATTCTGATACAGTCGGGACCGTTGGGTCGAGAGAGAACTCTATTTTGGGTTCGGTGAGAAGGAGGTGAAGACTCATGCTTGGTGCACATTGTGCAGGTGGGGTTTTTGTGGAAGGACCTGTGGATCGAATTCATGGGGTTCCAGTGAGGGCCCGGAAGAAATAGTTAAGTTATGCAGATTCGAAGAAGAATGATCATATGTGGATATCGACCCGAGGGTCGGGGGTCTACGACAAGTTGGTATCAGAGTGGGAATTTTCTTGTATCCTGCAAGCGAAAGGAAGATTGGGATACACTCAGACATAGAGTGATCCATAAGTTTTCCAGGTGGGCAGATAGAGGATGAAGATGGCTACTGAAGGTCATGGGCATGGTCACAGGGAAGATAGAAAGCAGAAAATAAATCCAAAGATGGATCTGGAACTCACTGAGGTGAGGGAAATAATGAAGGAGCTTGCACTACGGGTGTAGCAGAACGCAAAGACACATTGGGTGTATGAATGGCCTCTGAGGAGGAAAGAAAAGTGGCCAGTCAAGAAATTGTTGGCCAGAAGACAACAAAGGCTGTTGAGGAGGTGGCTGAGGTATGTGGAAAGCCTCAGGACCACAAAGGAGATTGTTCATGCCTGTGAACCAGAAGTTGGGAGAAATCTCAGTTATGATGGAGAGGAGAGATCGAGCAAAGATCTCATAGACTGCCAACTGGGAAGATATGGACTTTCAAATTTCCAAGTGCGCAATAGAAAG
Source organism: Picea sitchensis (assembly GCA_010110895.2). Classification (NCBI taxonomy): domain Eukaryota; kingdom Viridiplantae; phylum Streptophyta; class Pinopsida; order Pinales; family Pinaceae; genus Picea; species Picea sitchensis. The sequence goes on along the minus strand of SNQJ01S0067378.1, from coordinate 10,342 downwards.
ATATCAAGTGAAGGTCTTGTATACTGCCAGGAGGGTGGTGCTGAAAGTTGAAATTGCCAGGAGGGCACTAAGATGGGATCGACTGATCTCATAGACTTCCAAGTGGGCAGAGGAAGAGGAGAAACTCCATATTGCTAGGTGGGCAAGGGAGAGAAGATGAGGTAATGTGAAAGTCTCATGAACTCAAAGGTGAGTTCATATCAGCAAGGAGAGATAATAGATAAGGAAGATTAGAAGAGAATTTTGATTATTGGGGGAATAGAGGTATTCGTGTCACATTTCCCAGCTGAGGCAAAAAATTTTGTTGTCGATGCAGCAATAGCAGAATGACGACCCATTGTGATTGTCAGGGAGAAAGGAGAACCTAAAAATACATCAAAATCTACCCCAGTAGAAGAAGAGCATTCAACATAAATGCTCAAAATTTTTAGTCAAGAGGCTAAATAGGGGATAACTATAGCACTGGAAGCTGTAGCAGAAGAAGATAATGTGAATTAGATGCTCACTCCATGGGAGATGGAGTTGTAAATGCTAGAGGATTGGTTGAACCATCCAGAGCTAGTCAATGAATGCCATGAGTAGACAGTCATGGAGATTTCGAGACAAGAGCATTCAGAGAAATTTCTCGAAAATTTCTACCAGGGAGCTAAACAGATGATAACTACAGTGTCGAGGCATGCAACAAAAGATGAAGGAGAATTCTAGCCTGATGAGCAGCTGGAGGAAGCTGCAATTCAACTAGCACAAGGAGAAATGGCAGAAGCAATTCTGTCAGAGTAGATCACTGAACAACAGGTCAGTCAAGAAGATAAGACTGCAGAGATGAATTTTACAGCAGGGTGGCAAGTTGAGGCCATAGAGGCAGAATTTGGCATGGGAGATCTAGTTGATCTACCCATTTGTAGGGAGGAAGTGCAGTGGAGAAGGCTGCAAAAGGAGAGCCAGCCCTGGGAGCAACTGGACGAGATAATTGAAGAGATCATAAGGTTGATGATCAAATCAGTAGAAGTGGTCAGCAAAGGGAAGCTGAGCAGAGGAGAACCTGCCATAGCATTAGGGAAGAAACAACAACAACAGCAAGGAAATGGAGCAGGAAAACTCCAAAGAACTGTTTGGGATCCATGTGGATTTCAACAACGATGCTGGGAAGCTCATGAGTAGGATCTCATGAACTTTTCACAGCAGAGGAGTATGATGCAGGATCATCCCTCCAAGCCAGCTATGTGCCAGCCAACCAACACATCAAGCATGCATTCAATGGAAGGAGAGAGGTGCAACCCTCTCATTTTTCAAAATTTAAAAATTGTATTAAATGTTGTAAGGCTGGTAGAGCCAAAAGCCATGCATGTGCACAAGCTTTAGATAAAGGTTTCCTTAAATGGTTGTAAGGCTAAGATCTAGATCTGATTCAGACTAGACATCCATTCAATGTAATTGAATGTAAATTAATGAGATTTGGTGAGATGGAGGGAAGAGCTCGAGGAGCCCCTCTTTGTAAAAAAAGTAAAAAGGATCTTCTTTGAATCTAGATTTAGTTTGAGGAGAGTAGAACAGAGAATGCATAGAGAGAGAAGAGAGGAATTCATGACTCTGTTACAGTCCGAGCTCACATTGTAAAGAGGAATTTCAAATTAACAATTTTTCCTACATGTTGTTCATGTGTTTGCAAGTTCATGAATGAATATATTTATGTGTTGATGATAGGCTGTAGATGTATGAGTATATTTTCATTTGCAGGGATAGACAAAATTTACTGTCTCTGAGTTGTTTGATTCCAAGTTTGGATTCTTTGTGGTTTCATGCAAGACTGCATGACAGAGTACTGCAGTCTCTGAAAACCAGTGAAGGAGTGCACTTCTGAATTCTGTGGAATTTCAGACAAAGACGTGCCAAGAGGGCACACCAGAGGAAGTCATTGACTCAAGGAGGAAGCCTCAAGGTTGTTGAACATCTTGAAGGAGAAACTATGCAGAGGAGAGAACAGAGAGGAGAAGAAAAAATGCTGAGAATTCTGTAAAGGCTCTGTTAGGAGGGCATTGAGAAAATGCATAGGATGCATTGAGCAAGTGCATAGAGTGCACAAAAAAATTCTATTTTGAGTTCTGGGAAGACAGAACGTTTGAGGTTATGTAGAGATCTTCCAAGAGGGCATCAAACAAGTGCAAGGAGTGCACAGGAGGAACATTGTTTGGAGTTTAGGGAAGACAGAATGTCTAAAGTTCTATGAATCTCTTCCAAGAGGGAAATGAACGGTTGCATAGAGTGCACATAAGGACTCTTTTCAAGTTTTGGTTGGAAGAGAAGTGTCAAGGAGAGACACTCACAGAGTTACTAAATACTTTTTTAAGCTCAACAAGGAGGGCTTGAGAAGAAGGTCATTAGGAGGACACCAGATTTCCCTTTGAGGACACAGAAGGGTGAGTCCCCTATAGGCTTGGGTAAATAAAGCTCAGGGCAGATAGAAAAGTTGTGTGCAAAGACCTTGCAAGGATTGCAAAGGTCGTGAAACCTTTTGAGGTTTCAGGGTGAACAAAGCTCAGGAGGGATAGCGTTCCTAGAACATAGGCGATATCCAAAGCAATTGAGCTCATAGAGGAAGCAAAGGTTGAGGCCTTTTAAACTTTAGAAAATATTCCAAGGGAAAGGAAGAAGGCCATGCTCAAGGTAGGGCACAACTGTCATTAGATCAGCTGGAGAGGCGAGATCTAGACCATCGAGTTTCACGTCCATACAATACGAGGAGAGAGCACAAGGAAGAGAAACATATTTGAGCTGTCAGATCTAGTGAAAAGGACCGATAGTCGTTGGATCTGGAGGAAGGCACGTGGAGTTTAACCTCTGGGAGGTCGCGCAGGAGAAGAGTTGAAATGGACGATGGGAACACTTCGTCGAGAAGTGACAAAAGTCCCGTGGGCCATTGGATCTCACAGATCTGTGAGGAGGTTAAGGCTGAGTACATTTTATCATTTTGACATTTCGGGGTTCGACATTTCGACAATCCCGATGAGAAGGAGCTGGGGAACTTTTCATTGAAAACCCTAAAGTTGTGAAACACGATGTGTTCTTGGAGCAGGGCTTGGTCACGGAGGAAGCAGTCACATGGACCGAGGTTTGTTCAAGGGTTAACTGTTGTTGAGCCCATTTTGACATTTCAACATTTTGGAGTTTGGGGTTTGGAGTGGCAAGTGATTTTGGAATCACTACATTGTGAACTCTCGGTTCACAGAACTCCGAAGGATCTGGACTGTTTGATCCAATTCATCGGGAGTCGGATCTTGTGTGCGAATTCCCATATCGAATTCAAGGATTGGAGTGACAAGTGATTTTGGAGTCACTATGTCATGAACTCCCAGTTCGTGAAATCTCGAAAAATATCTGAGCCATTTCAGGAATTTGGGGATTCAGACACCAGGGATTCGATAGGGAAAGGACTGAACTAGCCAAAGCCCGTTAAACCTTTTTCATCATTCCGAGACCCAGGTGTTCAAGAGGCCAAGAGTCGAGAGACATGGAGTCCTGACTCACGATATCGCAAAATCCTAAAAGCATTTGGAGGAATAACACCCCTTTTCAACATTTCGGCATTTTGTGGTTGGGGGAAAGTGGAGGAGGCATTGGTTTGGGTCACTGCATTTCAAACTCCCAGTTATCAAAATTCTGATACAGCCAAGACCATTGGGTCGAGGGAGAAATCTATTTTGGGTTCGGTGAGAAGGAGGTGAAGACTCATGCCTGGTTCACATTGTGTAGGTGGGGTTTTCATGGAAGGATCCATGGATAGAATTCATGGGGTTCCAGTGAGGGCCCGAAAGAACTATTTCATTTCTGTGGATTCAAAGAAGAACGATTCTGTGTGGACCTCAACCCGAGGGTCGAGGGTCTGCGTCAATCATCCATATATTGGTTAATTAGTAACACAACATTTTACAATATTCGACAATGCAATAAAATAAGAAATCCATTTTATTATATATGAATCAGAGACCCATCATCATACAAAATGGGACAATGTAAAGGTCCACAATAATCGAAATGAAACCATTATATAATTGTTACACTTATTGGTAACATGTCCTCATTCAATTGAGACATTATGTCGAGTACATAAAACAAAATAAACCCATGATTTTCACAAGCAAATATTCCAAAACATATAACCTGCAGTGACATTCAATTATATTAATTCTCATTCATCACTTGAACTATTGTCATCGCTCAAGTTGCATGCATGTCTCATTTCTTCATCACTTGCAAGCAATATTGTAATTTGGTTATTTAAACAAATGCTTTCTTTATTGACTTGTTCTTGATGTTTTGCATGTTCATGTTCCATCTACAAACATAGAAATAAAGTGTAATAAGTAAATATACATTTATATAGTAAAATATGCATGATTACATAAATCAAAAAGTGTATGATATCAATGAGTTATTCATAAACAATACACATGTTTAGAAGTCATGTTGCATAGCATGTCTCAAAATCTCTTCTATTGGTCTCATAAACAATACTTTGTTTCGTGCATGTTTAATATGCCTAACAAAGCATAGAAGATATAATTAATACAAAGGTTTCTTATTGTTCAATTAATTATAAAACAAGGGAAGTTAAACAACATGGCTACTTACAAATTGTTCAATTAAACCTTGATACTTCGACATATACTCAAACTCTCACTTAATCCAATGTTGATCAATTCTTCAATTGGATCTTATTTGTATATGAACACCTATTAGAAGACATCCATGGGCGAGTGTAAATTAATCATTTAAATATAAATATCACAACAAATATGAAAGCGCAAGTAAGTTTGAAAATGTAAGTACTCACAAACTTTCTAATCAACCATTTTATGCATTGTCATTTTTTCTTATATGTTGAATGGGTTCCATTTTTTTTTCTTTTCTGCAACAAAAAAATTGAAAATTAGTATTTCATATGATAATTAAATTCTATGTACATAAAATAATAAATGAATGATTACGTACCTTTGATGCATGTTGTTGTTGGGATGCCTCCTTCTGTGATGAAATTATGTTCATTTTTTTTACCATCTACTTGTACACCTTTTTGGACATCCCTACTAGCATGTATTGGTTTTCCCTTCATTTGTACACTTTTTTGGACATCTTCTTGAAAAATGAAAAAACACAATTTTTTTTTTCTTAAATCGACATGAAAGTAAATATAGAAAAAATAAATTATTTTGGTAATTCTTGGAACACATTGTAGAAAAACATGTTTAGTAATAATATTTTTTAAATTATTTTATTTTGTTATTGTAAGTTTTTTCTATCGCAAGCCTCATGGATCTCATTGACCATTACTCCGGAAATGATTCCTATAATTTATGTATAACCTGATTCTTGGATTCATTGGATTGATTTTTGTATTGTAAGTGGAAAGTACGTCTATATGTTCTTTCCACTATATACTTCAAATTTATGTAAAACAATTTTCCCCTATCATTAACTTCTAGCACCACTCTAGATGAACTAATGACCAATATGTCATCATCATTTACATCCTTCATAAAAATTTTCCTCTTAGCATGACTTTTCATGCCCTCGCTATCAGTCTCTACATAACATTAAAAAAATGTGAAATTGAGTGTTTAAAACATGTTAGCGAATAATGTTGAGAAATTCATTTTTAGGAAAAGGTGAAAGAAAAAATTCATATTGATTACCTTTTGATCCACCTATTTCCTCTCTTTGTGACATGTCCATAAATATTTTACACTATTTTTCACTCATATTGCAAATAATCTTATCGAGTTTCTTCAAGTTTTTTCTCTACATGACTCGCTTTAACCAATACACATTATTAAATTAAACCTGTAGATAATTCAAATATATAATTAATTTTTTAATCAAACTTAAATAAATTACCTCGTTCTCTTGTTGGGATGAGCTACCATCATGCTCACTGCAATAAGTTATTTTCCTTGAACTTCTATTGCCCATCTTATATATTAAAAAAAAAAATCATCATATATAGAAATTACAAAATAATATATCGGTATGTATAATAAAATAGTACACCCTAGTGCATTAAACATACATATACGCATCGATACTCATTATTAATTATTAAACACCATTGAAATCGTACGCATATGATACTAAAATCAATGGTATTTATATTTTAAACTCATTGGTGTTGTTGACAGAAATATGCATATTTGTGCAATATTATTGTACAGTGCGCACCGATGTGATATTACTATACAATGTGCACTACATATCATGAAAAGTAATTTTGAAAAAAAACTGGCAATGATAGGGTTTGGGATCCAATGCAATGAGTGGTACCATTTCAATGGATACCAAACACCTCGTATACAAGTAAATAAACCCTATAAAAATATATTGATTAAAAAAATAAAATATCCTTGTGAAATATAAAAAAGGGAACCGATAAAAACGACAAGAAAACTAGGGCTTCTAATACCGAAGGTAACTATAATACCCCCTTTTGTTTTTTTAGAAGGAATTGAAAATAGTTTTGAATCAAATAGGGAAAGATTGAGATGATCAATAGAATGAAAACACATGCCTAAAATTTATCCTCTGCAGATTTGTATTGTAAGTTTTAAACATGTGAGGTAAAGTAATGCATACAAATTATTAAGCAAAACATAAATTAATCAATGGCTCATACACGTAGCACATAGAGATTTACGGTAGAAACCCTTAACCGGGATTAAAAAAATAGCTTTCCTTGGTGTCACACCTCTCAACTCTCCATTGTACTAATCCCAAAATTCCCCCACTTGTTGTTTTATTTGCATACAAGGGGACCACAGGATTACATAGTCAATAATCTAGGGTAGCAATGCCCATTGTTTCTCTACACCAGGAGAACTTCTTGAAGCTCATCAAATTTTTCAATGAATCTATAACATTATTCAAAGTGCCAACCTTCTCCAACAAAACCTTCTTGTCTTTAACCAAGTCTCTCACAAAGTGATACTAACATCCATATGATTTTTATTTGAATGGTAAGTTGGTTTATTTTCTAGAAATATTGCACTGTGACTGTCACAATCTAACCTTATTATTTTTTGTACCAACCCAATACTTGAACACAGTCTCTGTAACCATATTGCTTCCTTTCTTGCATGAGTGGATTCCATGTATTCAACTTCTATAGTTGAGAGTGTCACTACAACTTGTCTTTTGTTCATCCAACAAATTTCTCCTCCAAATATATTAAACACATACCCACTTGTAGATATTATGCGATCCAAATCTCCAACATAATTGTCATGAAAAAATCTATGTATGTCCAATAGTATGTCCAATCCTAGTCTTCCTTGGTAGCACAATCCATAACTATAAGTTCCACACAAATACCTGAAAACCCATTTTATTGTTGTCCAATGCTCCTTCCCTGGTTTTGACATATACTTGATCAAAACCCCCACTACATATACAATGTTTGGTCTAGTACAAACCATTTCATACATCAAAATTCTAATTGCACCATCATATGGAACATGGGACATGTTCTCTTCCTCTTCATGTGTCTTGGGATAGATGTCTGTAGATAACTTTACACCTACAAGAATAGGAACCTTGACTAGTTTACTTTCCTACATATTAAACCTTTGTAATATCATCTCAATATTTTTTCTCTGATTCAACCATAGTTTCTTGTTTGAATGATCTCCTTTATTTTGCATTCCCATGATGAAGTTATTAGCCATGATATCCTTCATTTCAAATTTGAAGGATAGCTGCAACTTCACCTCCTTGATTACATCCATGTTGTTTCCTACCAGCAACATGTCATCGACATACTACACTACATAACTAAAGTCATTACCAAAGTGCTTGGAATATACACAGTCATCAACCATGCTTCTCACAAATCCTAGTCCAAGGATGTATGTGTCAAACTTTTGGTACCACATCCTAGGTGATTTTTTCAAACCATATAGTGACTTCATTAGCTTAAATATTAGCTCTTTATTTCCCTTCACTGAAAATCCATATGGATTCTTCATGTATATTTCTTCTTCCAAATCCCCATGTAAGAATTTTATCTTCACATTCATATGTTCTACTTAAAAATCAAAAGCAACAACAACAGATAAAAGAAATATAATAAAAGTTAACTTGGCAACAGGAGAAAATATTTCACCAAAGTCAGTTCCTTCTACCTGGGAATAACCTTTTGCTACTAAATGAGCATTATGGTTCTCCACTTTTCCTTTTTCATTCAACTTCTTCTTAAACACCCATTTTTTTCCAATGGTATTTCTTTCAGTTGCAGCTCAACTAGATCTCATGTCTCGTTCTTATCCAAGGCATCCATCTCTTCAATCATGGCCTTCTTCCAGATTTTATTATCCTATGAATCCATTTCTTCCATGATAGTTTTGGGATCGTCTTTAGTAATATTTAAAGAAAAATTTGCACAAAAATCAGGTGGAATATTCATTTTTGGTTGCCTTATTTCCCTCATTTATATCCTCAATAAAATAGTATGAGGTTCTTCTTATTATTATTCATCTTCTTTTGTTGATTTGAATTTTGCATCATCTAGCTCAAACTCTAGTTTCTTAGGCTCTTATTTCCTTGATAGAAATTCTTGTTTGGGAACATCTTTAACCTCTCTAAAAAAAATATCCCGACTGTAAACAGTCTTCTTAGTTTTTGGGTTCCAAAGCTTGTATCATTTCATACCATTTTTGTAACCAACAAAGATACACTTTTTAGATTTTTATCTAGCTTACTCCTATTTACCGTTGGAACATGTACAAAAGCATCACAACCAAACACTTTGAGATGTTCAAGAGAGTATTTCCTACCATTCCATACTTCATGCGAAGTTTTTTCCACCAACGCTGATGAGGGTGATCTATTTACCAGGGAACATGCATTACCCACTACCTCTACCCATAATTTATGTCCTAACCTGGCATCACTGAGCATGATCCTTTATTTTTCCATCAATGTCTTGTTCATCCTTTCTGCAACCCCATTCTATTGAGCTATGTATGGATTATTGTTTTTCTTTCCTATACCGCACTTTTTACAGAACTCTTTGAATTCATTCCCACATAATTCTCCACCGTTATATGTCCTCCACGCCTTTATTTTCTTAAATGTATGATTTTATACCAAAGCCTTAAACTCTTTAAATTTATCAAATACCTTAGATTTCTTCCTAAGAAAATAAATCTATGTGTTCCTTGAGAAATCATCTATGAATGAAACATATACACATATTTACCTAGTGATGGAATAGGCACAAGTCCAAACACATCATTGTGTATCAAATCTAATATCCCCTTTTCTCTTGTATCACTATATGGGAATCTTACTTGATTGTATTTACCATATATGCAATGCTCATAGAAATTAAAATTTAGGGTCAAATTAGACATACCTTCAACCATACCTTTACCGTGTAGTGTTCAAAGTCCTTTTTCTCCAATATGTCTCAGTATTTGATGCCATAGCATGGTCTTCTTTACAAGGATAGTATTGATCTTGTCTCCTTTATTTCTCTGCTCAAGGACAATAGAACTGTTACACCCACCAGCATAACTTCTTCCCAACAACTTGTAAAGAGATCCACATCGAACTCCCCTCACCAACACCATTTCTCCTCTGACCATCTTGCAAGTTCCCTTTCCCAATAAAGTATCCACACCTGCATCCTCCAACTTGCTTACATATATTAGGATCCTAGCTAGATATGGAATGTTTATAACTCCAGGGAGAGTTATAATCCTTCCATACTTTAGCAACATCTTAACCCTTCCACGTCCCATGATTTTTGTTGTCAATTCATCTCATAGGAAGACATCACCACCATCATACCTTTTATATTCACTGAACCACCCCCGATGAAGAGTCCTATGAAATGATTCACCTGAGTCGATCAATCATACATCATGATATGCATGTGTACCTATAGATGTCAAGTAAACATCACCTCCTTATAAGAAGTTTGTTTTCTTTGTGGAAGCTGAGGCATCATCAGATCCCTTTGCTTTATCAATTTCATTATACCTGCAATATTTCTTATAATTCCCAACTTTACCACATTTCCAACATTTCTTCACTACTACATATTGTAAAAATTCCAACGTTTTATTTGCGGCGTTATGGACAAAATTGTCCATATTGTCGCAAAATAGAGGAAATTTATAAAAAAAAAAATCATGTTGCCCTATAACGTCGCTCTTGCCATGTTAATGTCGCTCTTGCCACGTTAACATTGCTCTTGCCACGTTTTCCATGGGAACGTCTCTCTTGCCACGTTTTCCACTGGAACGTCTCTCTTGCCACGTTTGTGAAGATGTATGTCGCAATTGCCACGTTA
>SNQJ01S0067377.1:52072-71937 GCA_010110895.2 Picea sitchensis | reverse complement strand
CATTTTTTATGAGGCTATGTTGTGCATGTATGATTTCATGTTGAATGTTTGAAGTCTGAGAGAGAGAGAGAATGAGTTTCAATTGTTTCTCTTCCTAGGTGAGAGTTCTTGCAAGGAGTGTAGTGAAACGTCTGCAAGGAGTGCGCTGACAAAGGTTCATAGTTTATCTCTGAAAGCTCAGGAGGGATACTGTTGTTCTCATTCCAGCAGAAGAGCAAGTGAAGCACAGAAGCCGTGCAAGGTGTGTGCAGGCTGGTTGAAATCTTAGAACTTATCAACCAAGGGGAGAATTGAAGGATTGTTGTTGTAGGGAGTGCACAGAGTCGAAGGATCAAATACCCAGGAGTATTTGACAGTTTATCGCAAGGTGTGCAAAAAGGAACCCTTTTGGAGGTTTGAGTTTGTAAGTGAAAGCTCAGGAGGGTCAGCACCTTTGGAAATACCCAAAGGGAGACGGAGATTGAAAACATCTCACAGAAGTTAAGTTCCAGTAGAAGAACACTGGTTCATTTCGCAGGAGCTGTGAAGGAGGAAACTAGCGGTCGGGATTCTCCATGGAGAACTCGCGAAGTCACGAGGACTGTAGGATCCAGAGGAGTTGCAGGTTGGATAAGGGTTGGACAAAACCATCCTGTGGGATCCAGGATTCAACAATGATCATTGAGGACAATTGTTGAGTTGTCAAGATCATTTCGGTAAATCGAGGTTCATAAATCCGGAGTGCAGACGAACTGTTGTCAGAAGATCGTTCAAGTCCCAAAAGCCGAAAAGCTTGGAGTGACAAGTGGCAAGAATCCGCAGTAGAGATAGAGGACAGTGGGAAAGATAGGTGGCATACTTGTCACCAGGTAGAGTCAAAACTTCGTTGACTTTTTTGGGGTTTCGTAGTTGGAGAGCCGGAAGCCTTGCATCAAGATTTGCGAAGACGCGAAGTCTGAAACTCTGAATCGGTGAAAAGTCCCATCGGGGAGCCAGTCTTTTCTAAACGCATCGAGGTTCATCATTTCGGCATTTTCGAAGACAAGAGACAGGGGTTCCTTGTTCTGGGATTCCCAAAATTGTGAAACGCGATACGGCTGTGGAGGAGGACGCAGCCAAACATTTCGGGTTTCGGCAGTAGAGGGCTGAGAAACGCGACAATAGGGATCACGAAATTGGAATACCCGAAGTCCCAAATTAGTGAAGGGTGCAACGTTATTGTGATCAAGGAGATTTGGGTTGGCGCCTGGTGTTTTTTCACATAGGCTCAATTCATAAGGACCTCTGGATACGTCGTGAGTGTTGGATATATTCCCTGAGGGAAAATCGAAGAGTCAATTTGACTCAGGGGAAGATTTAGATCGATCCTGCGTGGACCTCGACCAGAGGGTTCGGGGGTCTGCACGAAGAAGTCATCCATGTGAACCTCACAGATGCTCGAGTTGTGGGAATAATTTGTATGGCCTTATGGAGGCCAATGGAAACCATAGATTCATGTAGGATGTTAATATCTTAACCATCTCTATGTTCTTCATCATTATATATTTATATAGTATTCTATGTATTTATTTCGATATTTTATTGTATGATGTTTTGAAGTTGCTACACCCATATAACAAAACCTCTATGTCGATTGATTCATCGATGTTTGTCTCCATCACCTCAGATGCAACAATAGAGGCATCCTACTCATTCAGGGTTCTGCATACATAGGTATGTGTCAAATTTAATAAATTCACCATAGTGATTTATTTATTTTCTGGCATCCTCAAATTTATAATGTTCTTATGTTTGTATGATTTGTGGGACCAAGAAGTGTCGAGCAATGTCCACTCGGAATGGACAATTCACCTACTTCACAGGCATCATGTGTTGAGTTAAATCTCATTTAAATATGAAATTTGTTGTATTTACGTTGTTGGATTTTACTGTTTGGTACTAATAACAATATTATTTATATGTATGCATCCTGCTAATATTTTTACTAGTTATAGTACTAGTTCAATCCTTGGGCATCCAACCATGTATTTTGGGTTACCTATTTCCAAGCTCGACATTATTTCATCTCTTGTACAACCCATGGGGGTTCATCACCACTCTCCCCCAATATATTTCTTATTCGATGCATCCGCAGTGGATGCACTCGCATGCCACCCATCTGCACCACCTCTTCCATCGCATCCATCCAAAGTTGATTCACTCATATTCCACCCATCCCCACTTCCATTTTCATCTGCACCATTCATCAAGGCTTCCAGAGTAGATGTTTCCTCAGAGAATTTTATACAATAAAGAACTCGACTTGGGAGCGACTCTCCATCGATGCCCGAGATATTCATGGTGAGATAATGTGTTGATGATCAATTTTTATATATCATGAATGGAGTTGATTTTATGCATATTTGTTTAAATTTCATGATTTGATCCTTGTAATTGATGCAGGGTGGAATCGTTGAGAGATTAGGGTCAAAGAGGAGGGTAACACCCTCGCAAATGTCAATACCATATGTGGTGAGTTTTCTTATGTTGAATTATAAAGTATCATTTTGTAAGTCTTTTAATTCATTGTGGAAAAAAACTTGTAACAATGTTTTTTGTCTATAAAGTCTTTGGGACGATGAACCACACCCAGGTGCAAAACCACTCGAGGTTATTCTTTGAGAAAGAGAAGAAATATCCATTTCCAGGAAGCTTCTAAGGGTGGTGAGGGTGGATTTGGTCAATGAGTGACCAATGACTACCATTTTGTATATAGGCCACCATATGGTTGTTTTTTATGTTTGGGCACTTGCTATCATTTTGTATTTGGGAACAATGTGCCATTTTGTAAAAAATGTACAATTTTGACGATGTTGAATACACACACACACACACATTTCATGGCACACATTTAATGAATCTCATTGTTTCTGCATTCTATGTTGAAGAATATATGAATTTCAAAGTTTTTCAATTTCAAAGTGTATGAATGTATGAATTTATTTAATTTGATTAATTACTTTTTAAAGTGTTAAGGAAGTCTATGTAAGTAAGAATAGTTTTTTTTTTCTAAAGTGATTATAAATACTAGTATTACGCATTAACGAATATCTTATGGTGGAAAATATTACTAAGTGCCAAATCCATACACAATTAATGGTTCTCAAGGACCTAAATCTGACAAAAGGCTAAAATCCCATCCTAGTTAAGACTCCAGGAAGCAATAATAAGAATCATGTAAGATAACATAATCAAAATAGAAATATGAGAGTTAAAACCTCACATTACTCTATAAAAAATGAAGCACGATTCATTATAATGGAAATCACAACATGTTACAAGGGTTTCTTAATACAAAATCAACACATAAAATATGAGTGAACAATAAATCCTCACATCAAATGAAAATATACCTCAAATTCTCCATTAAGCTTGCCAAAATGTTCTAAAATGTAGCCCAAGGGAAGAGCTCCTAAATACCCAAATTATCCACCCTTTACAACGGAGAGAGAGAACTCTTCTTTATATAGTGAGTCTCTTCTCTTATACAATAAAATATTATTATTTTCTAACTAACTCCATGACAAGTCATATAAATATTATAATAATGAATTATTTATATCTCTCCTAAATCCATGGTTGACCATGTTACAACATGTGGACATTATCCTCTCCAAAGAAATGATCCCTCATNATAAAATATTATTATTTTCTAACTAACTCCATGACAAGTCATATAAATATTATAATAATGAATTATTTATATCTCTCCTAAATCCATGGTTGACCATGTTACAACATGTGGACATTATCCTCTCCAAAGAAATGATCCCTCATCTAAAAATAGTAGTAGTATGCACCAAATATTGCTCGTGAAGGGGACACACCACCAAAAATAGGCATCAAGCCAATTCAAATTCCAAGTGTCCACATGGAATGTCCCTTCCAAGAATGTACATGCATGCAATTGTTCCTCATGTGTTAATTCCAAGGTATCCAACTCCATGGATGAATGTGCGATATGCCAAGTTGATGGGGTGTCCAAAACAAAGTATGTGATCAATGCCCAACCTTTATGTGCCTTGCATTTTCTTTCCTTTACTTCTTAGACTTGCCTTTCCTTTTCCTTGAATTGTGTTCCCTTACCTTCCCTTTCCTTACCTTGTCTTTCCTTTCCTTGCCTTGTCTTTCCTTGTCTTTACTTGCCTTTCCTTGCCTTGTGATGCCATGTCATGCCTTGATTTTCCATGCCATGCCTTACCTTACCATGCCATGCCTTGTCTTTCCATGCCTTTCCTTGCCATGAATTTCCTTGTCTTTCCATGCCTTACCTTGCCTTGTCATACCCAGAACTAGGCTTATACCAAGACCTTTCCTGACCATGTTTTCCCATGTCTTTCCTTGCCTCACCATGTATAGCCTTAACTTTCCTTTCATTGACCAGTCTTGCCTTGAATTTTCATGCATTGCCTTGTCTTTCCATGTCTACCCTTGCCTTGACACGCCATTCCATGTCTTTCCTTTCCATTCCATGCATTTCCTTTCCATGCCATAAATTTTCTTTCCTTCTCTTTCCATGGCATCCCTTTCCTTTCAATTCCATGCCTTGATATGCCTTTCATTTCCATCCCATGCCTTTCCATTCCTTTTCATGCCATTCCTTCCCTTGTCTTCACTTTACATGCCATGCCTTTCCATGCCTTACATTTCCTTTCCATGTCATGCATTTCCTTGACATGTCATGTCATGCATTTCCTTTCTATTGCATTCCATGCCTTGCCTTTCCACGCAATTACTTACCTATCCTTGTCATGCCATTCCTTTCCTTGTCATTCCATGATACGCCATGCCTTTCTATGCCATGCCATGCATTACCTGACCATGCCATGCCATGCCTTTATATGCCATGCCATGCATTACCTAACCATCCCATGCCTTTCCTTTCCTTCACTTTCCATGTCATTACTTTCCATGCCATGTCATGCCTTTCCTTGTCTTTCCATGCCATTCATTTCCATGCCTTAATTTTCCTTGCCATGTCTTTCCTTGACTTTCCTTTCCATGGAATGTTTGGCCCTAACATTCCATGTCATGCCTTTCATTTCCATGCCATGCAATGTCATTCCTTGCTTTGCCTTTCCTTTCTATGGAATTCCATGTCATGCCTCACCTTTCCATGCCATGCCATGCCTTTCCTTTCCTTTCCATGCCATGCCATGCCATTCCATGCCACGCCATGCCATGCCTTGCATTCCCTTTCCTTGATATGCCATATCTTTCCTTGTCAAGCCATGCCTTGCCTTGACATGTCATTCATTTACATGCAATGCCATGCCATGCCTTGCCTTGTTGTGTCATGCCTTGCCATTCCTTGCCTTTTCTTACCATGCCATGCCTTGCCTTGCCTTGCCTTGAATTACCATGCCATGCCTTGCCTTGCCATTCCATGCCATGCCTTGGTAACCTCAACACTATATTCATTTGGACATTGCATAGCCCATATCCATGCATATACATATCAATTAAGAAATGTGCGTTTATTTACATGATGTAGACTTGCATATATTATAAATTCACAACATAATTTTGAACTCTAGTATCAACATACCAAAGTTCCACATTTCAATTTGCATGTTTAAAGAAATCACACAAATATCATTATTAAACATATAACAATAAAAATAATATCTCACAACACATAAATAGATCCATATGTATACATCTCAAATGTGTATATGGTTCTAACTAAAACCAACAAATACTAAGCAATGAATCACTATAATAATTAAAAATCAAAGTTATAACCTTCTAAGGCAAAAATATAGGTCGTTACATTTACAAATCCCTAGAACACCAATATGATCTAAAATAGACTAAACCTTCCTTGCATGTATTTCCATGTAGCTTCCCATTTTAAACTATACAACAATAAATATATATTTCCATAACATTATGCAAGGAAAAATTCAAATAAAAATGTGGATTTCAATGAAACAATAATCACAAAAAAGGAAACATTTCTCACTCAAAGAAATAAAAAACATTTTTTCTAGGGAAATATGACTTAACTTTATATTAAAAATTTTCTTTCCATCCAAAGAAGTATTTTTTCCTTGCCATGCCTTTCCTTTCCATTCCATTCCTTTATTTACATTGTCATGCCATGCCTTTCCTTTCCTTGCCATGTAATACCATTCCATGCCATGTCATGCCTTTCCTTGTCATGTCATGCCTTTCCATGACTTGCCTTTACTTTCCATGCTATGCCACAACTTTTCCTTTCCTTCACTTTCCATTCATTTCCTTGCCTCCACTTGCCATGATTTTCCTTTCCATGCCATGCCCTACCTTTCCATGCCATGCCAATATATGCCTTTCCATTCCATGCCTTTCCATGCCATTCCATGCATTTCCTTTCATTTCCATGTCTTTCCTTGCCTTGACAAGCCATGCCATAACTTCTCATGCCATGCCACGGAATTCCTTGTCATACCATGACATGCCTTTCCATGCCTTATCTTTCCATGTGATGTCTTCCCTTTCCTTTCCATTCCATTCCTTGCCTTGCCTTGCCTTGCCATGCCTTGCATTTCCATGCCATGTCATGCCTTGACATGCCTTTCCTATCCATGCCTTGTTTTTCCTTGATATGGCATGCCTTTCCTTTCCATACCATGCCATCCCTTGTCCTGTTATTCCATGTCTTTCCTTGCCATGTCATTCCATGCCTTTCCTTTCCATGTCATGTCATGTCATGCCTTGTATTGTCTTTCCATGCCATGCCTTGCATTTACTTGCGTTGCTATCTCATGCCTTATCTTTCCAATACATGCCTTTTAGAGCCATGCCATGCCTCGCCATGCCATGTTGTGTCATGCCTTTCCTTTCCATGACATGACATGTCTTTCCATATCATTCCATGCATTTCCCTACCATGCCAATTCATGCCCTTCATTTCCATACCATGCTATGCTTTTCTTTTCCATGTTGTGCCATGCCTTACCTTGAATTTCCTTGTCATGCCATGCCTTGGATTATCAATCCATGCCTTGACAATCCATTCCATGTCTTTTAATGTCATTCCTTGGCATGTCATTCCATGGTATGCATTTCCTTGTCATTCCATTCCTTTCCTTGCCATGCCATGTCGTGCCTTGCCTTGTCTTGCCATTCCATGCCTTTCCCTACCATGCCATGCCTTTCCTTTCCATTCCACTCCATGCCATGTCATGCTTTTACTTTCCATGCCATTCTTTTCCTTTCCTTGACTTTCCATTCCATTCCTTACATTCCTTTTCCTTTCCATGCCATGTCTTGCCTTTCCATTTTTTTCCTTTCCTTGTCATTTCATGTCTTTCCTTGCCATGCCATGCAATACCATGCTTTTCCTTACCATGCCATGAAATGACTTGAATTTCCATGCCATGATTTTCCTTTCCATGCCATTGCATGCCTTGCCTTGCCTTGCATTGCCTTGTGTTTCGTTTCGTTTCCTTTTCTTTCATTCCCATGTCATGCCTTTCCTTGCCAATCCATGCCATGCCATGCCTTTACTTTCCTTGAATTGTCATGCCTTTCCTTGCCAATCCATGCCATGCCATGCCTTTACTTTCCTTGAATTGTCATGCCTTTCCTTTCCTTTCCTTTTCATGGCATTCCTTGAATTGGCATGTCATTCCATTCATTGGATTATCATGCCATGCCTTGCCTTGCCTTTCCAAGACATTTCATGTATTTCCATGCCATGACTTTCCATGCCATACCTTTCCATGCCATGTCATGCCTTACCATGCCTTTTATTTCCATGCCTTGTATTTCCATGCCACACCTTGCCTTGCCATGCCATGTCTTTCCTTTCCATGACATGCAATGCCTTATATTTACATGTTATGCATTTCCATGTCTTTCTTTCCCTTGTCATGCCATGAAATTCCTTCCCATTCCATGCCATGCCTTCCCTTGCCTTGCTATATCATGCCATGCCATGTCATGCCTCACCATGCCTTTCCTTTCCCTGCCATGCCTTGCCATTCCATGCCATGTCATACCTTGCATTTCCTTGCCATGCCATTCCTTGCATGTACTTTCCTTGGCATGTCATGCCTTGGCATGTCATGCCTTGGCTTGTCAATCCATTCCTTTCCAAATCATGTCATTCCTTGAAATTCCATGAATTTGCATGCCATGCCATGCCTTTCCATGCCTGCACTTTCCATACCATTCCATGCATTTCATTTTCATGCCATGCCTTTCCCTTCCATAACATGCCATGCCTTGCCTTGACTTTCCTTTCCATGTCATTCCTTATCTTTCAAATCCATGCCTTGAAAAGTCATGTCATGCCTTGCAATGCCATGCCTTTCCATTCCATGCCATGGCATGCCTTGCCTTGTCATTCCATGCCTTGCCATTCCTTACCTTGGCATGCCATGTCATGTAATTCCATCCCATGAATTTCCTTTCCATGCCATGTCATGCTTTTCCTTTCCATGTCATTCATTTCCTTGCCTTGACCTGCCATGCCATGCCATGCCTTGCATTGCCTTTCCTTTCCATGCCCTGTCTTTCTTTTTCATGCCTTGACTTACCTCGTCATGCCATTCCTTTCCTTTCCTTTCATTTCCTTGCCTTTCCATTCCATCCCTTTCCTTTCCATTCCATTCCATGTCTTGACTTTCCCTGCCATGCCTTGCCATGCCGTGCTTTTTCTTGCCATGCCTTGCCTTGAATTTCCTTGAGTTGCATTGCCTTTCCTTGTCTCGCCTTTCCATTCCATGCCATGCCTTGCCTTGAATTTCCTTGAGTTGCATTGCCTTTCCTTGTCTCTCCTTTCCATTCCATGCCATGCCTTGCCTTCCCACGCCATGAAATTCCATGCCCTACCTAGCTTTGTCATATTTCTTGCCTTGCCTTGAATTCCCATTCCATGCCTATCCTTGACTTGTCATGATGTGTTGAATTTTATTGCCTTGCCTTGACTTGTCATGTAATCCATTGCATTTCCTTGCCTTGACTTGGATAACCACAATTCATCTAAAAAGTTCTTTCATTATGATATTCATAAAACTATTTGTTTGTAAAAATATAGTTATTTTCATTGTTATAGAGAATTTCTTGTCCTTTGAGTCAACCACAAGAAATTTTTCTCTTTCATCATAAACACCATTAAATTATTTCCAAAGTCAATTAACTTCTAATAAATTTGTTTTCAAGTTAATTTAATAAAAAAATAATGGCCTTCATGTATCATACCTTTATTTTTTCTTAAAAACAATTGCTTGTACTAAATGAACAAGTTTAATACCTAAAAAATACAATCAAAGGATTCATTAAGCATGTAATTCTAGAACTTGTTATCACATCTATCTTAGATCAAAATAATTGCATGAGAATTTCAATGTCATAACATATGTTATCTTTATTCATATATCTTAGGTACATTCATAGTTGTGAAACATGGATTATCATAATTAATAAGATTTACATAGAAAGAGATGTCACTAAATAGGTTTATGTTCCCACCTTATGGTGTATTCTCATTATACTATTGATCAATAATTTGTTTTGGCTTGCATGAAAGAAAACATAACTTCAAGGCCTTATTTAAAATCAAAGAAATAAAAATTAATCTTTCAACTCAATAAATTTTATAACAAGATATAGAATGTAGAACTAGACCTATACCTATACCTAGACCTTGTCTTTCCTTGCCATTTCTATATTTTCTTAGCCTTTTAATCTCTTGCCTTGGCTTTCCTTTCCTTGCCTTGAATTTCATTTCCTTGCATTTCCATACCTAGACCTAGACCTATACCTAGACATTGCCTTATCATGCATTGTCTTGCCATGCTCTAGGTCATGGTATATGTCATGGTATAGGTCATGGTAATGGTGTAGGTATAGGTCTTGGTTTAGTTCTATGTATAGGTCATGGTTTAGGTTTGGTCTAGGTCTATGTCATGGTCATGGTTTAGGTCTAGGTCTATTTTCAACATGCCCCTGAATGACTTGAGGAGGTGAGTTGCAACTTGCGATAAAACTAAAACAGAGACTCGAGTGGATGAACCGTCAGTTGCATTAGATATGGATCACCAGGTTTCATCTAGTGGGGCCCCTATGCTATCATTTCATTTCCCAAAAAAACATTTCTTGGAGGATCATCGGGACTAGGGTTTAGTTCAATGAAGCATAGTGTAATTCATGAATAAGAGGTCAATTTTCAAGAACATTATGCTGAGAAAAGTGGGTAGCATGGTCACATGGGCCTTGGAAAAATAGACGTGTAGGAGCTTACAAAATTTTGTTATGCTGCTCGGTTTGTATTTTATGCCCCTTAACCAAATTTCCAACATGTGTCTAAATGACTTGAGGAGGCGAGTTGCAACTAGAAATAAAACCCTAATCGAGACTCAGATAGAATAACCATTAGTTTCATTGGATCTAAGGAACCTTTTTTTATCTAGTTGGGCCCCTCCACTGTCATTCCATTTCTCATAAAATAATTTTATGGAGGATCTCCAGAACTAGGGTTTTCCTCAATGAGGCACAGTGCAATTTCTAAACAAGAGGTTGATTTTGAAGAACATTGTGTCAGGTGTTTGTGGGTATCATGGCCATGTGGACCTTGGAAAAAAATACACACGAGATATTACAAAACTCCGTTATGCTGCTCGATTTGGATTTTGTGCCCCTGGACTAAATTTCAAACATGTCCCTGAATGACTTGAGGAGGTGAGTTGCAACTCACGATAAAACTAAAATTGGGACTCAGATGGATGAATCGTTGATTGCATTGGATTTAGGGAATCAAGTTCCATCTAGTGGGGCCCCTCCACTGTCATTCTGGCTCCCAGAAAATAATTTTATGGAGGGTCTTTGGAAGTAGGGTTTTTCTCAATGAGGCATAGTGAAATTTCTAAACAAGAGGTCAATTTTCAAGAACATTGTGTCAGAAATTTGTGGGTAGCATGGTCACATAGGCCTTGACCAAAAATATGTGAGAGATATTATAGAGACTTGTTATGCTTCTCAGTTTGTATTTTATTCCCCTGCACCAAATTTCCAACATCTCCCTTAATGGCTTGAGGAGGCGAGTTGCAACTTCTGATAAAAATATAACCAAGAATCATATGGAAAAAATCTCAGTTGCATTAGATACAAAGAACTCAGTTTCATCTAGTGGGGCCCCTTCGCTATCATTTTGTTTTCCCTAAAATAATTTGTTGGAGGATCATCGAGACTAGGTTTTTTCTCAATGAGGCATAGTGCGATTTCTAAAGAACAGGTCAATTTTCAAGAACAATATGTCAAGTGTTTGTGGGTAGCATGGTCACATGGGCCTTGTCCAAACAAATGAGTCGGAGCTTAAAGGACTCCATTATGCTTCTTGGTTTGGATTTGATGGCCCCGAAAAAAATTGCCAACACGACCCTAAATGGCTTGAGGAAGAAAGTTACAACTCATGATAAAAATCAAACCGAGACTTGGATAGAAAAACTATTTCTTGCATTAGATCTGATACATTGGGTTTCAACTAGTGGGGTCCCTCTGTTATCATTCTATTTCCTAAAAAATAAGTTGATATAGGATCTATGGAACTGGAAATTTTCTTAATAAGGCATAGTTCAATTTTTGAAAAAGAGGTTGATTTTCAAGAACACTATGTCAAGAATTTGTGGGTAGAATTTTTGCATGGGCCTTGGCCAAAAACATGTGTGGGAGCTTACGAAACTCCATTATTCTTTAATCGATTTGTATTTTATGTCCCAGGGCCAAATTATCAACATGTTCATGAATGGCTTGAGGAAGCGAGTTGCAACTCGCGATAAAACTCAAACATGGACTCAGATGGATGAATTGTCAGTTGCATTGGATCTAGAGAACTGGGTTTCATCTAGTGGGGCCCCTTTGTTGTCATTCAGTTGCCCAGAAAAGCGTTTGATGGAGGATCTTCAGACCTGGGGTTTTTCTCAATGAGGCATAGTGCAATTTATGAACGAGAAGTCAATTTTTAAGAACACTATGTTGGAAATTTGTGAGTATCATGGCCCTATGGGACTTGGCCAAAAAAATGTGTGCGATCTTAATAAAATTTATTATGATGCTCGGTTTGGATTTTATGGCCCCAAACCAAATTGCCAACATGTCCCTTAATGGATTGAGGAGATGAGTTGCAACTCACGATAAAAATGTAACCAAGACTTGGATGGATGAACCATTAGTTGAATTGAATCTAGAGCACTAGGTTTCAACTAGTGGGGCCCCTCTACTATATTTTTGTTTCTCATAAAAGCATTTGTTGGATATCACCAGAACAAGGGTTTTGTTCAATGAGGCATAACGTAATTTTTGAACAAGAGGTTGATTTTCAAGAACATTGTGTCAAGAATTTGTGGGTAGCATGTTTGTGTGGGCCTTGGCCAATGAATGTATGGGATCTTATGGAACTCCATTATGCTACTCGGTTTATATTTTATGCCCCCAGAACAAATTGCCAACATGTCCCTAAATGGCTTGAGGAGGGGAGTTTCAACTCGTGATCAAAATAAAATTTAAACTCAGATGGATGAATAGTTGGTTCAATTGGATCTGAGGCACCGATTTTCAGCTAGTGGGGCCCCACTACTATTATTTTTTCCTGTAAAAACCTTTGTTGGAGGATCATCGGGACCAGGGTTTTGCTCAATGAGGCATAGTGCAATTTATAAACAAGAGGTTGGTTTTCAAGAACACTATGTTGTCTATTTGTGGTTATCATGGTCATGTAGGACTTGGACATACAGACATGCAAAATCTTACGAAACTTCGTTATGGTGCTCGGTTTCAATTTTATGCCCTTGGACCAGATTGCCAACATGTCCCTTAATTGCTTAAGGAGGTAAGTTGAAACTTGCAATAAAACTCAAAAAAGACATAGATGGATGAACCATTGATTGCATTGGATATGGGGCACCGAGTTTCAACTAGTGGGGCCCCTCCATTTTCATTCCATTTCCCATAAAAAAAATTGTTGGAGGATCATCAGGACTAGGGTTTTGGCCAATGAGGCATATTTCAATTTATGAAAAAGAGGTCGATTTTCAAGAACATTATGTCAGGAGATTGTGGGTAGCATGGTCACATGGGATTTGCAAAAAAAATGTGAAGGAGCTTACGAAAATCCATTATGCTTCTTGGTTTGGATTTTATTCCCTCGCACCAAATTGCCAATATGTCCCTAAATGGATTGAGGAGGCAAGCTGAAACTTGCGATAAAACTGAAACCAAGACTCAAATGGATGAACCATCAATTGCATTGGATCTAGGGCACCAGGTTTAAGGTTGTGGGGGCCCTCCACTGTCATTACATTGGCTGGTGTTATGGCACAAATTGCCACACCTTTTCATTTGCGACATGGACTAATCCTTCCCCTAGATTGCTAATCAAAATCCCAACTTCCCTCATCAAAGTCAACTAAGAAACTTGAGTTTTGATTATAATCGCAGGTTTCCTTTGTGATCCAAGATATTTTCATCGAGTGACTTATAAATAATTGCATTAAATGAACATAAATTAAAGTGCACCATTAAATAAGGAAAAGCTCACTAATGAAGAGACATAAGCATCAAATATGAACACAAAAAACTTGATAACGGAGTTTGTCCTTGGTGGACTCTGTCTCTAGGTCTTGCTCTCAAATGGGTAGGATTTTTCATTAACTCAACAAAATAATTTGGCAAAATACATAAGTATACCTCATTCTAAAATCAAGATATAGAAATAGTTCTCAAATCATAAAACAGACAGCACCACTGAATCCATGGCGTCGAATTACCCAAAATGATTGTCTCCACGCCTTGATTCGACTTTGACACTCCTAGGCCCAAGAAGAATTTTGTTTCAGTTTTTGTGCCCCTCCGCAACCTACAATTAATGAATATGATACAATGAAATGTGTGCCCAAGCCCATACCACATGTTGTTCCAGAGTTTATATTTAAGGATTTAAAATATAAAGTCTATGCATCCGAAAAAGGTAGAGAGAGTTAAGGTAGAAAATGTATCAGTTACTTAAAAAGAAAAGATATGGTTGGTTTCTTAACTGTCTCTATCTAGCTTACAATTGTTCCTGGATGCTTATATCTCGTTCAATGGCTGCCCATGAACGTTCTAATTCAACCCCGGGTGTTTGTTCTTTGTAATATAGTGTTAAAAAAGTTTAAAGCAATGCTAGTCTGATCTGAAAGGCCAGGTTCTATATTGGGTTGTCTTGTAATAGGTACAGTCATGAAGGATAAAGGTTAAAAAATCTACTTCTTTGTTTTCAAGGTTTTCTATTTCTGTTTTGGATTATAAGAGAAAATTTCCCAAAATCAAAATTAATAACATAACAGTTTCAAAGGTCGTTTCCTGTTCCTGAGTCAAATTCGAAAATCATGAAAGTGATAGGAAGAAAACATAAAGTTGTTTAAACAAGGTGAGGCATCAATCATGGAGGAATCTCACTTTGAAACAGAGGAAGAAGGAAGACTATATATCTCTGATGAAGCATAAAAACATAGTAATCTGAATAATCTACAGGTCTTGAACAATACTTCATTGCTTTTTCGAAGTATCTCCTTCTTTTGGTCCGAGACATTCAATACATTTTTTCTAGAAAATGCACAAAAAATCTAGGAGGTTCTGGTATATCCTTTTCCTCGAATAGATAAAACTTTCTATGAATTTTCGGGAATCGGTCTTTGATCTATTTGTCAGCAAACTTAATTGATTGCAATTTTAAATTTGGCTTCACCATCCACATGTCTATTTGGGTAACATCAATCTCCTTTAATTGTGAAATTTCAACCTGAATTTCATTCAAGTTCTCTTTGAGTTTCAATTGATGTCTTAAAATATTGATCTGCCCTAGTAACCCATGAAAATTGTCTTATTCGATGCCTAATTATCCTTTGTATATTAAATCAAATGTCTCTTTCCAATCATCCTTGACTTCCTTGTCCATTTTCTTTCTTTTGGATATGTTGGCCGCCCATACTTTAAGCATGATATCACCCCTAATCTACTCTGCAACAGACAACCTTGGAGTTTCTGATACCTCTTCTTTTGTCGAAAGTACAACTACCTTTTGAAAAGTAGCCCATGCTTCTTTAGCCTTTTTTTCTTTAAAAACAATGTTATCGAAATATTGACTTACTTCTTGGAAATAGTTATGAATAACTTCTACTTCATAAATCAATATTTGTTGCTCTGCTTCTATATTCATGTGCACTACCAGTGCCTGGTCTTGAAATTTTTTTAAATCTATCACCTGATTTTTAATAGAATTCAGCCTATCCTGCAACTGTCTTGCTAATTCTTCCTGTTGGGTTACCTATCCTTGACTGGCCTGCATATTCTTATACATCTCATCCAAGATAGACCTAAGCAGTTGGATTTCTTGCTTGTCAATGGCTCTAGCTTGTTCTATCCCTTTGTTGATCTCCACTCTGACATTTTTCTCAGTATTTTTTATTTGACTCTGCAACTGGGCTATCATTTGATTCCTCTGTTCCAATATTGTTTTCGAATTGTCAACTGTGAATAAATTGGTTATCGCAAAATCTCCCATAGAGCCTGCTACCTCTATGGAGAAATATTCCTCTTTTAGGTTCTGTCCATCTACGAGCAGTCTGTGTTTCTTTACCATTGTGCCTTCTTGCAAATGAATTTCATGTTTCACTACTGCTTTCCTCTTCTTGCTGAAAAAGTAATCAGAAAAAGGTATCTCTTCTCTAGAGATGGCAGTGAGGTGACTTACATATATAACTTCCAGATGAGGAGTCTGAAAAGTTGACTGTAAAGGAGTCAATGATGCAATAGGGCTACCTAACTCTGTAGATTGGGTTTCTCTTGGATTTTTGGGAATATCAGCAGGAATAATCGATGATGAAGGTGGAATCGTTTGACTCGACTTTGGAGGTTTCTCAAGTGTAGACTCTGTTTTTGAATCTTCTTCTTTTTTTGAAGACGCTTCAATCTTCTTTGGATTTTCTTATGCAATCTTCTTGTTATAAGGATTTGACTTGAAACCTAGGGGTATGATTTCCTGTTCTGGAAGAGAGGTTACCATTTCTCCCTATAGTATCTTTGGTAAACCACTTCATCTATGCTTCTCGATAGAAATAAAGTTGGTTTGTAAGTCGAGGGGTAATGCCTGAACTCTCTCTAATATCTCCTCATATGTTCTGGCTCCTTTGAATATGTCGTCATAGCGGGAGTTTTCTTGTTCAAACATTTTCATGTTGCAATGAGTTAGATGATTTCCCACAATTTGGTATGGGTCGTGCTTTATGAGTTCAAGATCTACCAGCTTAATGTCTTTTAATATTGTAGCTTCCTCTTTAGAATGGCCAAGATTAAGCAATGAAAAATTCCCAATCTGCACAAGAAAAACTGGCCAGAATTGCTTTTGAGATTCTTTTAACTCTGTACCAATGCCTCTTGTTATTATCTGGTATGCCACTTCTCTGCACACCAGTATATCAGTGAGAAATTTAGGGAGAGAATGAGGGGAGATTGAACATCCAAAGACTCTGACATAAGAGAAATTATTTTCGATGAACCAATTGGAAACTACCTTAAGGTTTCCCATGATTTTCTCTGAAATCCGAGGGGGTGTATAACCATACAAAATTTGGTGCACAAGTATTACTATGTAGTGACAGATTTCATAAAAGAAGTCTTTAACATTCTCCTCCCATAGTTTAGAGTGATAAACGTGAATGGGTTCAACACAGGCTGGGCTCCAGCTCCAATTCATCAAGAGGAATGGAGTCATGTAAAAAATAACATCCATAATATATGCCGACATGTAAAAAGATACAGGTCAACCTTTTTATTTTTCCATCTGGTAATCCTTAATCTCTTTAGCTAGGTTATCTGACAAGATTTTGGCCCAGTTGAAGGTGAAACCCTCAGATACCTCGTGTATAATTGGCACCCATTCCACCAAGAAATAGGTAGGAATTTTAATCCCAAACAATCTACACAACATCATTGCTATATAATCCATGTATTTGTTTAAGGGTGTTGTGGCATAACTTCCATGGGTATCATCTCTAAATTTCGCTGGAATTCCCCACCAATCTTTGATTATACCTAGATATGTTCGATCCAATTTCGTACACTCCTTTATTTGAAATTCTTCTATGAAATCGACATTAAAAATGTATTTAGAGACAAGGGACCATTTATACATTACTTGGATGTGCTCTGGTCTGAATGAGCCGACGATGACCTTTTGGTGATTTATAATGATCCTTGTCTGAATGTTGGTTTTTTATAAAGTCCAGCTTATCATGTCATTGTATGGAATGAGTCTCGGTCGTGTGGCTATCTTGTGGAGCTCAGACTCAACTACATCTCTGAGTTTATTCTCAGTCCTTTATTTTCCGAAATCATCAGGGAAATTCCTCATCTCATACTCCAGGAGTTCAAAAATATGCCTCCAGGACTTGATTGAATCCACACCGTGTGGTGTAGTATCGGATACAACATCTCCATCTAGATTTGAGATTTAACCTACCTCCTCACTCTTCTTAGGTGCTTTTCTAGGTGCCATGATGTTCGTGCTAAAATGAAATCTTGTTACAAATAATAAATGTGTAAGCTCTTTTGAATGCAACTCGCTTCGATTATGAAAATAAGAATGAAATTCGAAATAACAAACCTTTATTAATCCTTAATTTGTCTTAAATTGAGTGTATCGATACAGGAGATACAAATTAAATTCTTTAATGGGGATGGTATGCCTGAAGATACACACTTTACGTTAAAAATATCTCCATTGATTCGTTATAGATACTGCCACATATTGACAATTCAAATATGGTATTTCGAAAGGAATGTCTTCAAAAACTCTCAAATAGCAAAATGCGAAAAGTCACTTAATATCATTATTCTTGTTTTAAAGTTAAGTTAATTACGCTTAAGTGCTTAATAGTTTCGAGATTTCGGACTTCAAGGTTTCTTGAGTGCGAGAAAATGACAACGCTTTTGATTTTCCAAAATGCAACTGATTAATGATTTGTTAAGTATGTTTAAAGTTTAATTAATCTTGATTAAAAAGATATTTCGTGAAAAAGCGCATCGGAATATTGAACTGTTGTTTAAGTTGAGATGGTCGAAAAACAAAATACGAAAGGCTTAGAAATTCATTAAATGTTTTTAATTATTCCTTTTAATTCGGTTTAATTTCTTTTAAACAATTACTTTTCGAGACTTCGGTATCAGAACTTTGGAGTTGTTATTTAAAAGTCATACTTCGTGAATAGCCGAAACCCGAACTCTTGAAAGATTTTTGACTCCTTTTAGAACTAAGGGCGGCTCCATAACCAAAGAAAAAATGATTTTAAGATTATAAGAAGAAAAATAAACTTTGTTTCAACATAGGCTCCATCTAGGGATCTCGTCTCCTTGTGGGACGAGAAGAGCATGTAGATGAAGTTCCTTCATTGGGTAAATAGAGTCATTAAAGCAGCTCTGTGAAACACATTTTGGAGAAAACTCAAGGACTTTAGGACTTCAACCTTAACTTTGAAAACTCTTCAAAACTAAAAAATCCGGTAATCTTGAGTTAGGCTCACAAAAGATTTCCTTCTCTAAAACTGACCTCATATTTGTGTAAGATAATCGAAACAAAATTAACCATTATAGCAAGTTTTATTTGATTTTGTTCGCATCAAGGGAAAGTAATTTCAATGATTCAAATTAGGGGATCCCATAAGATTATAATGAAGATCCATCCGAAAGAAGAATAGTTACCAGAGCATCTTGTAATTCATGTATAACAACCTTTCATATATGTAGATATTGCTTCACTGCCAGCAAGCATGTTCAGTACCCCGGTGAAGTTATCTGATTTCCCACATTGAATTTTCTATCACCACTTCCATTGTTTTATAGCATTTAAATGCCAAGATGAGGGAAATCATATTATGAATTTCCTTTATTCATCTCTTTGGACTATATGGGGGCAATCATTTAGATGAATTTTCTTTCACCATCTCTGTGTGTGTGTGTATATATATGAAGTGGGGGAAATCAATGAGTATGTAATATAATCAGGAAAATATCTGCTTAAAATTTAACAACAGAGGTCTGTCAACTCACTTTAGTTTCTCTAGACTAATCCTCTTCTGGCCTTCAAACATCTTTGGCTTTAGGGAAATTCTTAAGGGAACTCTTGTTGATGTTTTTCAGGGATTTTCCTTTAGCGAAACCTACCAGTTTATTCCTGTCAAAATGACTAAGGAAGTTAGGATTAACCTAGACATACTTCTGGTTCAACTAAAGTTAGAGGAACTATAAACTTGAACCTATTCTCATTTTGAAGGTTAGTTTGTGATTTTCCAAAGCTAAGGTGAGACCTTTCTTTTCTCGAGAAGCTTATGGGAAAGTATCCAAGATCAGGTGAAAAGAAAGTTCGATCACATTCATGGGAAAGGTAAGGGGCTTCAAATATTCTGTCGCAAATACAACTACTCTTAAATATTTTCTTATTCAACTCTTGTGACCTTTCCTTAAGCCCTTTTGTTAAACTTTTTTTTTTTTTAATTGTTTTTCATTTCTCTTTTTGAAAATTTCAGTGATAATATTAGCAACCATGAAATTACTATCTTAATCATTTATATTTCATATGACATTTTAACCTGATTTTTAAGGACAAAAATTGCATACCTTGGTAGATCTTTGTGTTTCCATCCAAAAAGACTGTTGATTTTTTACCTTTTTTAGAAGGTATTTAAACACAAATATCCATGCATGTCACCTTTTTTTATCTTTCTAGTCTCTTGGCTTATCGACAAATCTCCTATAAATGAGATAAACATGATAAATGTCAGGAACTCTAGTAAATCAGGAAGTTTCCCATTGCAAATTTTTAACTT